>JAGXJF010002687.1:0-153077 GCA_019208055.1 Stipa capillata
ATTTAGTCATGGGTAGCCTATTATTCCACCCATGTAGACATACGCATATCTTGGATCATAAAGGACACCGGGAACTGTTCCTTGTGGGAAAACGAGACAACCCACCATGCTCCTAGCCATGGCCTCTCGTCTAAGCCTAATGAGTATTAGTCAAGTTCATTAATTATTTCCAGTAGCATTTAAACCATACCACACTTAACCCAACCATCAAGTGTTGACTTCTCTATCATCCTAGGAATTACGACTTTTACATGTCTAAGCAGGCCTAAGCATGAAATACCAATATAAGCAAATTAAGGGTTTGACTAATCTAGTATAGTTAGGCGGGGAGTGGTTGTCATGGCTTTTTAGGTTACAAAGCAGTTCAATCCAAAAAGAATAGGACATTCACTACTTATCGAGAAAGTAGAAGTTGAATGCATGCGATATAAAGTGTGAATACAATTAATAACTTTGCAAATAATAGGGAATTTCAACATGTTCAAAGGAGGGTTGCTTGCCTTGCTAAACATGATCGAAGGTTGTTGCAAATGTTTGCCTGCAACTCTCATCAACTCCAGTGTCTACCCGGAAGAAGCAAAAACATCAGAAAAGACAGTAAGAAAATTCCTTATTGGGCCGGCCTGTACAGTCGGCCCATCTGCCCGCACGAAACCATCTCCCCCTCTTTGAAAGGATCGCAGGAGCCGACTAGAGGGGGGTGAATAGGAGGCTAGTCAATTTTAAATTAACTACTCAATTTAAGCAAGTATAAACCTTAACAGATTAAGAGGTTCAACTAGCTGTGTAACAGACAAACTACTCAGGCAGTAAGTGATATGTAAATTAACACATAGCTGTCACACAGGTAGCTGACACAGGTGAAAGAAAACTCTAAATAGACTGATATAAGATATGACTGTGAAACAGGTAGCCAGCACAGATGGTAGATAAGCTAAAGAGCAACTGTGACACAGCTAGGTAACATAGGCATAGAGTAAAGATTATAGCTAGATTAGATATCTATATCAGAGAGTCAAACAAGCATGCAGACAAGTAAGTGCACAATACAATCACACAAGGAGACAAGGGATTTTTCACCGAACCTACTCCTAAGAGATAGCCAGCACTGAAACGTGCTTGTTCTCCGAGTACCTGAGTCTTCAGGTCTCTTCCTTTTGCTTGTAGCAGGTAGACTTCAGATCACCTTCACAAACGTCCGGGCCAACCCACACAAGCTTGGGTGATCACCGGTGACTCCTACACCTGTCTAGTAGTAGACGCTTCAAGAGTAACAGAATCCGCTGCAATAATCACTTGGAGGAGCCAATTGCTCTTGCTCAAAGCTCTAACTCTCTAGTACAGAAACTAGGACACGCTCACATGAAGGTTTGGTTCTGTTCTGGCGGAGAGGTTCGCTAAGGATGAAAGACAAACAAGGTTTCGAAGGGTTGAGCAAAGGTTGAGGTCCAAGACCTCCCCTGGTCCCCTATATATAGGGTCCACAGGCACCTGACTGTTACACTCATGCCACGTAGGATTAAGTGAGTCACCAGTGATAGGCATTGGTGACACAGCTAACCTCAATGCACAACGGTAACAAGGCTTCAGGCAGACCGACAGCTGTGTCACCAGTAGCTGACACAGGTGAAACCCTAACTGACGTAGACTCCGTACTCAGCCTGATCTTGGCACATTACATGCCCTCAGCGCACACAACAGACTCTGATGCTTAACAGGAGAGAACCTCCAATAGTTTTCTGACTCAGCAGACAAACCACTGCAGTGTAGTTCCCTTAGCATTTTCAAGCTCTCCCCTGGAACAGAGGTGTACCTGAGTCAAAGAGTGGTTGTTTACCGGTGACACAGCTATGCCACATAGGTAACTATGTCTCTAGGATTTTTAGGAAGCTAGCACAGCAGTGTACTAGCATAACCCAGTTTCACACTTGTGCAAGACTGTTGTTACAGGGCCACTGACCTCAAGGCATCAGTGCCACTGTCCAACACTCTAAGCATTGAGCATAAGAACTTCCAAATGAGCTTGCAGCTTCATCCCTTTTGATAGTACAGGTATTACCTAAGGACTCAAAGAAACTAGCAAACCTAGGCTTCAGCTTCCACCAACTATAGTCAAGGCTCTTGACGCATCAAGCAACCATCACCTTGCTTGCTACTCCTAGCACAGCAACAGCTTCTTCACAGTTGTGGCACAGCTGCCTAGCACAGCTATTTCCTTGACCTGAGTAACCATCCTTGTACATTTTGGTGGTCATCCTTCTTGGATGAATCATTCTTCCTGGAACCTAACTTTCCTATTAACACTCAAGGTAACTGTTAGATCCCAGTTGAGTTACCATTAAATATTAAAACCACTTAGGGGCCTAGATGCTCTTTCACTCTTCCCTTCTTGTTTTCTTTCTTTTCTCTCCTATTCTTTCTTTCTTTCTTTTCTTTTCTCACCAAGCCACTCACTCGCACCCTGCTCAGTTCCTCTCCTCTCTCCCCTGCTCGGTTCCTCCTATGCATGCCATTTGCACCGCCGCCTCAATTCCCATACACCGCTGCACCTCACCACTGGTGCCCCCCTCCAGCCGCGTCTTTCTTTTCCTCTACCTCTCCTCTCCAAATTCTCCCTCCTTCCTCGGATTACGTCGCAGCCTCACCTCCCCACTTCGGATGCACCACTACCGCTCGAGAGCACTGCTCCCTCTCCCCCCTTTGTCGCGCTAGCTTCCACTTGGAGACCACCATTGCCGAGCGCCTCCATGACCTCCACCGCCCTCTCGCTTGGGAAGCCTATCGCCTGCAAGGTTTCCCCCTTGCTGCCGAGGCTCACGCTGCCACTTCAACTTCCCCCCTACACCGTCGTTGCCTCCCTGCTCCGGAGGCTACTGCCACCTACGAGGCCCTGGGATCCGTTGCCACCTGCTCGATGAACACTCACACGCACTGCCCAGGAAGGATGGCCTCAGCGTGGCCCTGGTACCACCAAGGCTCCGCCCGGCTCACCTCCTGTCGGCGGCATGTCAAGGGTGTGTCTATGCTGTCGGCCTCCTCATCCAATAAGTTTTTTGGTTATCCCCCTTCTCGCCAATTCTCCGTCCTAAGGGTCTTCCAAATGGCTCAGCTGTGGTGGATGTTGGTGCCATGCTTGATGTGTGGGCTCGGGCTACTGATGCTCATTTGTTTCCTTCATATGATTTGTTGCTAGATTGTGATGGCTAGGACTTGCATTGATGCATATGCTCTCTAATATTTGATAAGAATAGATACGGTACTTGTTTCTTGCTAAATGTTATAGTGGGCTCAGTTGCTTTTGATTGAATTGGTACATGTTATAAATGCTATGCTTGAGGGATTTATTATATCTAAATGGCTATGATATATAGATATGTATGTGATGGTGGTCTTTTTATTTGATAAGAACAGATGCTGCAGCTAACACTTTATATACTTATCAGTCTGTTAAACTGAAAGAACAGATGCCATGTTTGATTGTTAGCGTGCTAATGATGATGTTAAACATTTGAAGCAATTGGTGAGATTTTAAGCTATTTTAGAAGCTGATAAGAACAAATGCCAAGGATGCCTACAACTTTTTATCCATGTGCATATGTAGCCATGATGATTGTGGATGAAATTGTACCTTGCTTTAGTATGAACAAAGATAAGCTTGGGCTTCCTAAGCTATTGGTCTTGCTCTTGATCCATGGGTTGCCTCCTCTCTACTCTAACCTTTGCTATCTTTGGAGGGTTTAATCCTTTGGGGCTGGACTAGCTTCACCTAGGCCTTTCTTCCTTCTGCTCCCTAGTTCTCCACTTCTTGTTCTCCCAGATGGTGGCCACGATTATTAACATAAGTCATAACAATTAAAAAAAGCAAACATGTTACACCCTAGCATGGTTGCTACTCCAAAAGTGAAGAATGACACATAAAGTGCTTGATTCTAATTTTAAAGACAACCGAATCTAAATTGTCCATCCAACAAAGTATATGACATGTTTGGTTCGATACCACAAATTCAAACATGTAAGATTGTAAGTTAGCTAACATTAAATTTGTTAGGTTAGTTGCCTTTTGACAACATGCATATACATTGTTGCTAGCACAGCAATAATAAGATGAGCGAGTTTAGGGGAGGTGCCGTTAGGGTGACCAGGGAACGATTCTAGGCTCTCGTCACCAACGATGCATAGATTGGTCTCAGTTGTTACTCGTTGTGGCATTTCTTTGGGGTCAATAGAGAAGAGATTAGTTCTTCAGCTTATGTTTTTAAATCTGTTGGGGCTAGTTGTTTGTCTGTTGTACCAAAAAAAATGTTGAGAAAGACGATGTCCCTAATGATGAAGAGGATCAGGACATGCAGCATAATCCCTCTTTGAGTACCATATGTGGCGATCTCATTGAGGTGGTGGATGTGGGGCCGCATTGTACTATGCCTACACATGTACAATTGCGCCATAAGCATTCACAAGTGGCTACAAAAGTGACCAAGGTGGCTAAGAAGGCCACTGTGGTTAGTTCTACTACCCGTAAAAAACTGGTCACCAAACCTAAAAGTGCAAAATAAAATGGTGTTCCGGAATAACAGATATCTTGGGTACTTGCTTAAATACAGACGACTACCGGAAATGGTTGGGGAATGTCAGTTGGATTTCTTGGCCATGCTGGAAACAGTGAAGACTGACTCCTCACCTACCAGTTTGCAGTCCCTAGGTGGTGGTTTAGACCATCAGTGGCATTGCATGCCTCCCTAGGGTCGTTTAGTATCTTGTTGGGGGTCAATTGCACGGTTTTTGAGGTAAACTCAGTTGAGTTGAGCAATTTACTTGTTAAGTTCCACCTCTGAAATAGATGTGATGGATTCCACTAGATTTTGGTTATAGTCTATGGGATAGCGCAACCTCAGTTCAAGGAATTCTTCCTATCTAAGTTGGTTTGGGCCTGTAGCAATGAAGATTACCCCATATTAGTGGGTTGGGACTTCAATATTATATGGCCCTCGAAGGAGAAGAACAATGTCTTCAAGGTCAAGTGGCCGTTCATACTCAATGCAATCATTAATAGTTTGGACCTGAGGGAAGTAGCTCTCTAAGGACAAAAATTTACTTTGGCTAATTCATTGGATAATCCAACTTATGAGAAATTGGACCTAGTATTCATGAGTATGGACTAGGAAATGAGGTTCCTATCAGCCATAGTTCATGCACTTGGGCGTTCTTTATTGGATCACACTCCACTATTGCTAGATACTGGAGTGGCAAGTAATAGGAGCAATCAACCATTTTTCATATTCAAGCTTGGTTGGCTGAACCGTGACAACTTTGTCGATATGGTCACCAAGGTGTGGCAAAATGAGACAAAGCGGAGATCCATGATGGAAAGACGGCCGAACAAGATTCGCTCTCTATGCCAATTCTTGAGGGGTTGGGTGCGGAATACAAATGGGACTTATCGAAAAGAAAAGCATCGCTTGCTCCGGATTATTGATGATCTAGAAAAGAAAGCTAAGGAAGAAGGCATGTCTATCTCCGAAGTTGCATATAAGCGACATGCAAATGACTAGCTGGCTCAGCTACTACATGAGGAGGAATTGAAATGGTATGAAGGGGCTAAGGTCATACTGGAAGGTGATGACAACACGCGGTACTTCCACTTGGTTGCTAGTGGCAAACATTAGAAGCAACACATTTTCCAGCTAGAACAAGAGGAAGGAGTGATAAGTGATGATTTGGAGTTAAAGCAATACATCACTAATTATTACAAGACCTTCTTTGAACCACATGAGGAAGCCACGTCTTGATGGAAGAGCCATGCGAGCGGATATTCCGCAAGTGTCTAATGAAGAAAATGATATCCAGACCCAGATGTTCAGTATGGAGGAGGTAAAAATTGCCATTTCCAAATGGAACAAAATAAAGCTATCAATCTAGATGGGTTCCCGACGGAGTTCTACCAATTATTCTGGGAGGTTATCAAGGCTGATTGAATGGCGTTATTCCTTGATTTTCACAACAGCGTACAGCCTCTGTTCAACCTCAGCTTAAGAATCATCACACCATTGCCCAAGAAGGCAGATGTCACCCAAATTCAACAATACAGACTGATCTGTCTACTGAATGTAAGCTTCAAGATCTTTACCAAAGTTGGTAATAACAGGATCTCGAGGGTAGCAAACCATGTTATCAGGCCTACATAGATGACATTCACGTTGGGTAGGTACATCATGGATGAGAGTGTTGTTCAGAATAGACTTTGGAAAGGCGTATGACAAGGTCAAGTGGCCTTTTCTATATCAAGCATTACGCATCAAGTGGTTCTCCCCTACATGGTGTAAATGGATTGAGCAAATGGTTCAAGGGGGTAACTTTGGTGGCAAAATTAATGATGACTTGAGACATTATTTTCAAACATTAAAAGTTCTTTGCCAGGGTGACCCTATGTCTCCAGTCTTGTTTAACAATGTGGTCGACATGTTGGACATTATCTTTGCACGGGAGGATGGTCAAATTTGTGGTGTAATCCCTCATCTAGTTGATGATGGACTATCAATCCTACAATATCCAGATGATACATTCATCTTCATGGATCATGACATTGAATGGGCAAAGAACATGCAACTCTTATTATGTTTTTTCAAGTAGTTGTTAGGCTTGAATATTAATTTCCACAAGAGTGAAATCTATGGTTTCGGTTAGACAAAGGAATGTGAAGAGTTGTACACACAGCTTTTTGGCTATGGTATAGGTGATCTTTTTATCCGGTACCTCAGGATTCCAATCCACTATAGAGGACTTCGTAATAGTGATTGGAAAGGGGTGGAAGATCTATTCGAGAATAGCTTGAGTAGTTGGAAAGGAAAGCTATTATCCATAGGAGGGAGGCTTGTCCTTATTAATTCAATCCTTCATAGCTTACCTATATCTATGATGTCATTGTTCAAATTTCCTATAGAGGGAAGGGAGAGACTTGACTAGTATTGCTCTAGGTTTTATTGGCAAATTGATAGTGATAAACGTAAGTACATCTCGTTTCGCAGGGCTATCATAGGGCCTAAGCTGGTTGCGTGGAACGATCTGGTACAAATGGTAGTAGGCGTTACCCTGCAGTTAGAACGGGACTTTGTACTAGGATCTACATTCAAGCAGACAGTTCTCAGTACAGTCCATGTATAGTTGCAGTGACCTACGTACTACCCTTTCGAGTAACATGCTAGTCTTTGACATATTAATTGTCGACGATGTGCCTTCTCATCCACAACATATCATATATAGTAGAATGACAGAAGCATTGCAGTGGTCCATTTATTACAATACTTAATTTACAAACTCAAAGAACATTGTACAATTATACAAACTTCTTCCCAAATTACGGGGAATTAAAAACCATTCTAGTCGGTTATAGCAAAATTCGTATCTACAACTCTCATCTCCCACATCCTATATTTCTAATCTATGCTTCAGGGTTTTCATCACGGTAGTCAAAATAGTAGTCGACTCCTTCTTCCTCCTTCGTCGTTGCTGGCTCCTCAGAGACTCCGTCCTCGACCTCGACATAGACTACGTCTTGATTCACCATTAGCTCACAGTCTAATCAAAGGAATTAGAATAGAGGGATGAGTATGAAAGGTACTCAAAAAGTCTAGGAATAACAAAGAGGTGTTTGATGCACTATCTACTGAGAACAATGGTGTACTCCAAAAGAATACATTTTGTAAGGTAAGAGAGTCAAATTTTTAATCAAAAGACTATGATCTCATGTCTCATAAGCTGCTAGGATCCTCGATGGATCCCTTTCCTGCCGGGTTTGCAGTTCCAACCAGGAACATGGAGTGACTAAGCCACACTTTCTTACATTCTGCAGAGGTGCGTAATTGTACCACAAACGATCATAAATATGTATCCAAGGTAGCGAACCCCAAATCATGTACCCATGATCACAGAGCCATTTCACCACTCGCTCAATCATACTCTACGTCATAGCCTACCTAGGACTTACTGGTCTCACGTTAATACTACAGCTCCAACGTTTTGTGCTTAGTGCAAAGGACTAACACCACCTTCCCAATAGTTGATACTACAGATCCAACTATTGAGGTCTTCCCTTCCCAGGGGAGTATAACCTATGGCAAAGGTACTTTAGCTCGGCCCCGCCCATACAAGGTATGTGGTAAACACAATCACTACGGTCCATGAACACAATCGATCATTGGTTATTTTAACCTTATATGAACAAACCTGTGTGATGAAACCTGCCTTCCAATGTGCCATCGGCACCTTTCCAAGGTTTCATCACCCACCACGATCATGCCCAAAAATCGGCGATCAAAAATTCTTAATTGATTCACTTTAGAAAATATATTTTTCCTTTTATGCATGTTATTGATAAGAAGGAAGTTTTATAAAACATTCTCAACGAATATGAACAAGAAACTAGACTTGCTTGGTATCGGATTGGAAATGGACTTCAACTGCTTTGTTGGCTAAACTCTAGGATCTAGCAAAGAAATCGATAAAGTCTGATAATGACTTTTTCAATAACATTCAAATATAAATGCAATAACGGAATTATGCGTGCATGAAAATGCGAGATCTGATATATTCAATTTTCATGGGCACTTCACTCATCATTTCTAATTATTTAATGAACAGTTATTCTTTTGACATTGTTAAGGTTTGCATGAACTATCATGTATAATAATGATTTACTTCATTTTATTTTAATTAGGAGATAACTATTATTATTTATCATACATTAAGTTAGGAGATAACTATTATTATTTATCAAACATTAAGTTACTTGGTAATTCATCTAAGGATTTAACTTAAACTTGTGTTTTAAGCATTTATTTTAAAGTTTCCTTAAAATTAGTGAGTTAAACATCTATGTTAATCTTGTAATCTGCAATTTGAGTTATTTCCTAATCTGCCTATTTATTTTAATTCTCATCTCCCTTTTAAAGAAAAGAGCAATAATCCTAGTTTAGATTTTATTTACTGTTTAAATAAAAGAGAATCTATTGGGTTAATTTGTTAAATTTTGTAGGGCTGCCACTCTGCCACTCGGGCTGTGATTTCCTTTTAATTTGGGCTGCAATCAAGTTAGGCCTGGTCCATTTGGCCCACAGCCCTTCCTACTCTAACCCTAATACTGTCCACAGCCCGCACCCGGCCTCCCTCAGATCCCTCTCTCTCCTCACCTCATCCGTCACCGTCCTACCGGTCCTCATCTCAATCGCCCCGTCACCAGCATCTCCTCCTTTCTCCCGCAAGCACCGCTGCCTCGCCTCAGTGCTTATGCCAGCGCTCCCTCGTTCTTCCCCTCTACGGTCCGCCGCCACCATCAAGTACCTCGCCACCTCCGCTTCCTCTGCCCAGGATGCTGTCGCCACACCCGAGGTCCATGGTTCTGTCCCCATCACCTCTGGGGTCCGCGCCGCCTCTGTTGGCTTCCCCGCCACCGGCAACTTCACTTGGCTTGCTCCTTCCATAGTCATCACGGGTCATCGCCGGTGGACGGCGGTGGAGTTCATCGCCACCGTAACCACGGCGGTGCCTTCACATTTCCAGGTAAAACCCAGCTCCCCTTTCTACTTCCTAGCTCTAGAATTTCTTCTTAGGGCTCCCTATACTAGTATTTGGTGCTTGGCTATGTTCGGATCATATGCCTTAGTGTCTATTCATGGTGTTGATGTTTGAGGTATGCTCCTGGATGAACAGTTTATTGAATTTAGGAATAGATATTACACTAGGTTCTGGTTTGGTATCTTAAAATTCTAGTGGATGCCATACTAAACAATTAACCTTGTTCATTATTGCATCGGATTATACTAGTGTGTGTATAATTGTTGTTCTCTAGCAAGCTTGGTCATTTTTTACTATTATGTTAATTAACGAAGATCCTCTTGGTGTGCGATGCTGGTCTTGCCTGTTAATTAGCTAAACTCCCATGTTCTACTAATCTTCTACTAGTGATATTGATGTTTTTTTACGATTTACATGATTAAGGTCCTTCTGGTCTTTTATCACTATCTTGCAGTTAAATCCTTGCTCTTATATATAAATATATGTATTGTACTTACGGCAATTTACCTATTATTATGATTTGATCTTCTGGTGTCCTATATTTGCATAAACATGACCTGTCTCTAGCAACAACCTCTTTGTCGTTACGTTCATTATTCTGGTTACTTATTTCAAGTTTATAGCTGGTTAATAATTTGGTAGATGAGGACTGATGCTATTCTTGATTCAGATTTACTCTACTACCTAGTTAATTATCTCTAGCCCATGTGTTTTCACCTTTTGATATGTTCAGCAAACTTCAGAACAAATGCTATACTTGGCCTTAGTCAAGCATATCAGGATGTTACATGTTAGCCGATTTAATTTCCAATTGGTATACTGAAATTGATTCTTTATTAGTTGGTGAAAAAATATTTCATGTGATATACTTGTTGATTTGGTATGTTTTACTAGCTGGTAAGAACAAACACCATTTTTTGGTCTTTGCTAACTAGTGAAGATGTTCATATATATGTATATATCAGTTTGACAAACTGAAGAACAGATACTCTACTTGGCTTAGCTTATTTTTATGATATGTTTTTATCTAAGAATGATTTAAAGAAAGGTATGGTTCTGGTAAGAACAGATACTTCGTATCAGTTGCCTAATCGGTTGCCTATTTTTGTGATGATTAAAACTGAGAAAGAATTTGAGAAAGGGTAAAATTTGATAAGAACAGATATTGCAATGTTGCCTAAAACCCTGTGATGATCAATTAACTGAGGGTCCCTTTGTAGGGATACGGGTAGGCTACACTAGCGTAAAATAAAATTTCCTACCGCATAAACCAAGAATTGCTGTAGCAATAGATCACGAGTTTACCAGTTGACGCATAGAACTGTAGTGGAAGTAGCTGTAGTCATACTACCTTCTCCTCCTCGCGGTTCCCTCGAACAGATCATCCAAGCATCACAGCCGCAACGCCTCCAAGGTATCCACATGTTCAGGGAGGAATGTCGCTCGTCTGGATTGCTAGATCCGAGTAGGCAGCTTTAGGCGTTGGAGGGGTGACGGCCAGGGTTTCGGGAACTCTGAGTTGGCTTAACCCTAACACATCTGTTCCCTCTCCTTATATAGACGTCCCCATAATAGGCTTCTACATTAGAGGCCCATTAGGACTCAATGCCTAGTCTAATCCGAATTAGTCTCCTACCCCTTAAGTGTGCGGCCCTATAGGTTCACGCACGTTTAGACATGACTCGAATAATCCTACTCGGTCACTAATTGGTAGCGGCCCCTAGCAGGACGTGCCAACTCCCAAACATCGTAAAGATCGTATTGAACGAACCTTCACAATGTTATATATGCAACTTCCTTTGCCTCACGATATTTGTCAAGCTCAAGCTCCAGCTTGACCGCTCTTTCTCGATCACGTGCCTTCAAATCCTTTACTAGGTTAACTCTTTAACCTTAAGTAGCATGGCCATGCATTTCTGGATCTGATCACTCGAGTGGCCCTGAGATATCTCTCTCATTATAGAGAGGGAAAAATCTCATCTCGATTGACCATGCCTCGCATCATGCTTTATGATGAACAAGAAAGCAACCTTTATGACTATCCAGTTACGGAGCAGCGTTTGGCAACCCCTAAGTAAATCATTACACATATCAGATACATACAACAATCTCAGGTCAAAGGACATAGCACACACATTGTGTCTCAAGTTGGATCTGTTCAACCTCATGTTCCCTAACATGTGCTCATATAATTGTTCGACATCTCTATGTCCATGACCCATGAAACATGGTCATCAACCAATACATATGCTAGTCTATTATTCATATGTGTCCTCACATGAATTCCGACTAGGGACCAATTTAGAATAATCATTCAAGCTTAGTACGGAGTTTCACAAACAAGTCACATACTTGCCAATTAATACAAATGAAATTATTCAAGGAACAATTAATAAATCATGGATACAATGAAATATGATCATCCCTATGATTGCCACTAGGGCATATTTCTAACACCCTTATCCTATCCAACTTCTAGCTATATGCATATGCAAGGCTATGATAATTGTGGATGGATCAGTCTACCTTGTTCTAGCCTGTACAAAGGTAGAACTTTGCTTCTAGGTCCTTGGTCTTGCTCCTCCTTGGTGTGTTGATGGCCTGCAGTTCTTCCTCCTAACCTTGATGGCCTTCTTCTCTTCTTGGTGGTCTCGGCCTCCTGAACTTAGCCCTTCTCCTCCTCGGCTGGTGCTTCTCTTCACTTGCTGTTCTTGGCCTCTTTGAGCTAGTTTTGGTGAGAAATGGCAATGCTATGGTGTGGTTTGCAGTGAAAGCTTGTGGCTTACTATTTTGCTATTTCACTGGGTTTTGCCTTCTCCTATTTGTACCAAGCTCATTTGAGGTCCTTCGGTGGTATCCCTTGCCACCTCCTACTTATTCTAGTGTTGGCTATGCTAATATTTTTACCAGCATTTTTCTACTGAATATGTATAGTGGTTGTTATCTGATCTCTAGTGGCCTTGTGAGCTAAGGAATGTGTGGTTCCTCACATTTCACTCGATGGATTGATGCCTTATGAGACAAGTAAATTGGCTTCGGTCAATTATGTGGGATGGTTGGATAAACATTCGGTGAACGGTTGCCTTATCTCTTTAATTGGTTTATAAAACAATTTCTTGGATATTTTTGAAAAACAAAACATTTTCTAAAATTATTTTTGAAACTAAATAGTATCTAGGTTCACCTTGGTATTCTTTTGCCCCCGTTGCTAACTCTGCGGGTTTAGGCGAAAATGTGCTGGTGTACCACATATATTTTAAAACACTGTTTTAAAAACTCTTTGGCCTCCTACAGAAATCTGCGAAGTCTGAACGGTCCCGAGTTCATATTCTCGGCGACTTCAGACATCGCATATATTTTCGAAGGGCCCCTCACCCAATGTCCAGTGTTCTTCTATGGCTCAATGTTTGACACGTCAAGATTAGGTTCAGTAATTGATGTATAAGTAGAGTTTCACTTGTGTACTTTTCTTTTTCTTCTCTTTTATTTTTGTAATTATATTGTATATTTTTGTAATTATATTGTATATCTTGTAATAACATTCTTTATTTAATTAAAGTTGCAATTTCAATGTATATACTCATGTGCATGAAACATTTATGATGAGTGCCATGCATGAGATGAGTGCACAACACAATCTTCCCGCCTCTCATATTCTAGTCGGCAATACGACTCGACAGAACTCGTTCAACTCGGTAGTGAGTCGATCTACCTCCGCCTCGCCTCTTCTGACTAGACCGAAAAAGTAGGGTTCTCACAATAGTGCTCTAGTGCGGCCGCTTAACCTTGGTAGTAACCACCGCCTTTGGCAGATGCGCCTATGGAGGCTGAAAATGCCATTGAAGATTAAGATCTTCATCTTCGTAGAGGTGTTGTTATTTTATGCTTGGCAAAATGGAATTGACAAGGCAACAAGTAGTGCTATTTTTGTGAGGAGGACATGGTCTAGCATCTTTTCATTGAGTGCCAATTTGCCCGTTTCACACGGCGAATAGCATATTTGGCATTTAACGTACCAACACCTCAAAGTGTTTCCAATTTGTTCGGGAATTGGTTAACAGGCATGAGAGGGGCTATGCAAGCCCAAATTTTAGTGGGAGCGAGAACAATACGCTGGTTCATTTGGCTATGTAGAAATAAAATAATGTTTGACCAAAAGAAAATTGCTAATCCACTGCAGGCTATGTACTTGTGTATCGATTGGTTGCATTCGTGGTCCTTGCTGCAGCGGCCAGAGGACAAGGAGCGGATGGCGGTGGGTAGCCGTCGTCCTCGTTTGTTGCTACTAGCTCCTCGGAGACTTCGTCTTCGACCTCAACGTAGAGTACGTCTTGATCCGCCGTTGGCTCATAATCTAATCAAAGAAATTAGAATAGAGGGATGAGTACAAAAGGTACTCAACAAGTCCAGGAATAGCAAAGAGGTGTTTAATGCACTATCTACTGAGAATAGCGGTGTTCTCCAAAAGAATGCATTTTGTGAGGTAAGAGAGTCAAATTTTAATTTTTTTAGAGACTACGGTCTCATGTCTCAGAGGTTGCTAGCCTCCCCAATGGATCTCTTTCCTGCCGTGTTCGCAGTTCCAACCAGGAACATGGAGTGACTAAGCCACCCTTTCTTACACTCTACAGGGGTGCACAACTGTACCCATAAATGACCTTGGTCATGTGTCTAAGTTTGCAAGGCTCATTCACACTCTCATGATCATAGAGTCATTTCACCGCCTGTTCAGTCACACCTCGCGTCGTAGTCTCACGCAACAGGCCAGGGACTACTGGTCTCAAATGGATGCTATGGCAAACCATCATCCCAGTAGAGGATACTACCATCGTACAACTACTGAGGCCTTCCTTCCTAAGGGATTATGACCTATGACAAAGGTACTTTAGCTCAGCCCCGCCCATACAAGGTATGTGGTATGCGCGATCCCTACGGCACTTAAGCACAATCGATCATTGGTTACTTTAACCTTATGTGAAACAAACTTGCGTGATGAAACATGCCTCCCAATGTACCCTCGGCACCTTTCCAAGATTTCACCACCCACCATGATCATGCCCAAAAATCAGCAATCAACAATTCCACAATAGATTCATCTTTAGAAAATAGGTTTTCATTTTATGCATGTGATAGACAAGAAGGAAAGTTTTGTAAAACGTTCTCAATGGATATGAACAAAAAACTGGACTTGTCTGGTAAAGGATATGAAATGGAGTTTGACGGGTCTGTTGACTGAACTCTGACTCCTGGCAAGAAATTGGTAAAGTCTGATAAGGACTAATTCCAAAAAATCCAATACAGATGCAAATGTTATAATCATGCATGCATGCGGAATATACCTTAATTTGCAAGAATTAAACTACATAATTTTCTCAAGTACTTTATGTATGATGCACACTTATCAATTGATTAACTAAGTTTTTAAGTAGTTTTAGGGCTTCTAAAAATATTCTCTAAAACGTTAATTAATTAAATCTTATTCTACTCTAATGTAGAAATAAGTATTTTGGATGATCCCATTTTTAATTCACTTAAGTAATTGATTTATAGTTAATCAAAGGTTTGTGAGCTTAATATTTATCTTAAGCACCTTTTCCCTTTTCAAGAAAAAGAAGAACATATTTTTTTGCCCAAGCTTATTAGACTTAGGAGTTTATTCAAAAATTATGATTTATAATTTAAACATGTATCTTAATCTTCCTCTTTTTTAGATGAAGAAGAAAAGTATATTTCAATTAGATAATTACTTATAAATTGTGCTATTTTTTTTCAATTTACTTGAATATTTAATTTTTGGTTTCTCTTTTTTTAGAAGAAAAAGAAAAGACTTAATCTAACCTAGGCCGGTTTGCTACTCCCCTAACAGGCTTGGCCAAACATCCCTTCAATTGGGCCTACCAGGCCTACTTGGCCCGTGCCGGCACATAACCCTAATCCCTATTTTTTCTTCATTTCTTTTCTCCTCACTTCCTCATACCCACACGCATAGACCACTTGGTTCCCTCTCCCGAATGCGCCACCGCCGCCTCGCTCCAATCCCCAACAATGGCACCACCGGGCTCCTCCTCTCTTACATATGCCGGCCTCCCATGCTTTGGTGCTGCCGCTCTTCACTCATGTTACCCCTTTGCCAGCTATCTTCCTGATTGCTGCGTCATCTCCTTCTCTCCTTCCCGTGCACTTGCCACGGTTTCCACCGCCGCCATTTGTCGATCTTCAACGCCACCGCAGGTTTGATCCTAGGGTTTGTTGCTTCCTCCACCGCCCCGCTTGGTACCTCCCGAGCACGTTCCGCCTACCCCACCATGGCTACCCTTGCAACACCATTGCTGCATTTAGACCTCTGCCATGCTTCAATTCGATGGTCTAATTGCTCCTGTGTTCCCGATTGAGGTGCGTTGGTGATCGCATATGGTTCAATGGTCGCCCACGACTGGTTAACTCATATATAGTCCATTTGTTGGATGTTTATGTTAACCTGTGCATTCGTGTTGACTCTTTAGTGCCAATGGCTTGAACTAATGTGTCTATATATTAAAATTGATTCGGTCTATATGATGTCAATTGAGTTTTTGGAATTTGTTATGGCAGAGCTAATTTGTTCTAAAATTGTTAAGTTGGAAAAGTAAGGCTTGATTGATTTAACAATTCATCATGGTTGCTCCATATTGTTTACTTCAATTGGTTGTTATAACATATATATGTGACTACTATAGTGATACATATTCTCCACCATCGGGTGTTTGTGGAAGGGTCTTTTGCTAAGATATGTTTGCATGCTACTCCACTTCTGCTAACGCATGATGCTACTACTACTTAATCATGTGTCATGTTGGGGATCTATCTGACACTACTACAGAAAAGCCTAACAGTGACAGGCCTAAAATGCCCATTAGTGACGAGCGGGCCGGCCCGTCACTGGTAACACACCACTGGTAAGTGGTTACCAGTGACGGGCCCCTGCTCGTCACTGTAAGTGGTTACCAATGACGGGCGCACCTATGTGCTCGTCACTGATAAGTTCACACCAGTGACGGGCACACCTAGCCGCTCGTCACTGGTAACAACCTCACCAGTGACGTGCGCGCGGAGCCGCCCGTCACTGATGAGCCCAACACCAGTGACGAGCACTCCAAGCCGCACGTCACTGGTACTTGGACCAGGCCCAGCCCATTACTATATTTATATGTATAATAAGCAATTAATAATTCAAATTCCACAGCAATTCAATTCATATCATATTCAGATCACCACACATATATCACAGTATATATCCATGCAACTTGAAACCACAAACACAATATATATGTAGATGTCTCAAACCGACTACGAAAATAACCAGTGTAGAAAGTAACAAGACGTAAATATGTCCACAAGCGTATAAAGTAGACAAGTTTGGCAATACACGACCACAAACACAATACATATGCAGTGTTTTTCCCTCCTCTAGGGCCTACCTTGACGCTTTTTTTCCCTCCTCTAGGGCCTAGCTGCATGTATGCGACAGGTAGCGTGCAAACTCTTGCTTCCAGTCATACCGCTTGTGCTCGAGGTTATTACTCCACTTACGTAAGTCCTCAGCTTTGTATAACGTGTTCCACGCCCGTACAAAGTCGTCCATGTGGGAGCAGACGTAGTAGCCACACATCACACTATTCTCCGGCTGCTATCTGCAACAGAAATTAGTCACGTGTTTGAAGCATGGAGGACCACTTCTTTTTGCCACAGTTCCTCCCTTGTGTGCAAATTCGAAGAGAGCACCATCCAGAACTTTCTTGAGTAGGGTGTAGTTTTTCTTCTCCCTTTTCATGGAATCAAAGTAATAAGCCTTGCTTTTCTTCAGCAGTAGTAGTAAGAGGATCCAGTGGTCGCTGCACAAACATGTGAACAAACCAATATTAACCCATGAAGTTGGCTAGGTGCACAAGCAAAAAGGAAATTTACGAAAGCACAAAGTAGAGAAGGACTTACATGGGATTGTAGGGCACGAGTAGGTAGTCCTTGCCCTTATGTGCTAGCAGCGCACTCACGAGGTATTCTTTCATAATCTCTCTACCTTGTTCGGAGCAAACGTTGTTCTCGTGCATGTGATACGGATCTGCTATTCCAACATCGGGATGATTCAGGCGTCTGGTCTCTCTGGCTTGGTACAGCGCCCATAGCCTGACTAAGGATGCTTCAAGCCTATAAAGGTTGAACATGCCGAAGATCTCCGCAAACTCCAGATAGAATTTGTCCGCGGGATACTGGTCGACGAAATGGAAATCCTGTGGCACCTTCACCATGTAATATGAGACATTATTTTAATCAGGTGCTAATTCCACCTGTCGAATGTTCTCATGTAGAATCTTCATTTCGTTTGGGAGGATGTCGAACTCATCCCTTGGTACCATGGGGTGACCCGGGACATGATAGGCCTGCCATTGATGACCCGTTGCTCCCTGTCTTGATTGGGAAGATGCTGGGTAGGTTAAGGATTTTTTCAACCTCGCCTCACCCTGTCTATCATTAGTACCGGTGCTGGCATGTGTCTTCTTCACCTCTTTTTTCCTCGTACGCTACTGTTCGCACACGAACACGTCACCGTGTACCCCCCGACGCCGAGCGCGATGCGCAGGACACAGAGCCGGGGGGGCCTCGCCGGGAGCGTGATACGCAAGACACGCCGGCAAGGTCTTTTAGGACCCGAAACCCTACACCCCCGGGAGGGACCCCATCAGGGAGTGCGGCGGCTATGGGCTGCTCTAAGTCGGCCTGACCGCCCTTAGAACCTTGAGATTCACTGCCGTTGAACATGAAGAACAGTGAAGTACGAGAAGCATAAAACAGAGATGGGAAGATAATAGTAGATGAAAGATAATAGATTGATTGTTTCGATTGTGTGTTGTGTTCAATCGGCCATATACCCTTCATATTTATAGGGTACGCCCGGTCTTAGGGCTAGAATACAACTCTGTTCCATACAAACAAAGATTGTTTCCCTAATCTGGCAATCTTGCCTGCCGTAGTCAAGAGTCCACCCCGTGCACGAGATATCTTTCCTAATCTGATCAATTTAACTGCCGTGATCTGGAATCCACCTTGTACACGAGACATCCTTCCATATCAACCGCGAGACTTTCCAAATCTCATACTTTCCTTTAAACGCCATGATCAGCTACTGTTCCTTGTGTCCCAAGTTAGGGTTCCTGGCACCAGAAAAGACTTCACAACAAACAGCTCGGTGCCCCGACTCATCTGTGGGACAACTCGGGAATCATCACAACTCGGACGAGCCGGCACCGCTGGTACTCGGTCGTGCTATTTAGAACCCGTCCTAGATCTACTCGTGATCACAAATGCTTGGGGACGCGAGTACTCAAAGACACAAGTGCTCGGGAACGCGAGTACTCGGGGCACGAGTGCTCGGGAACATGAGTACTCGGGGACACAGGAACTCGGGAGCACGAGTGCTCGGGAACGTGGGAACTCGGGAACACGAGTGCTCGGGAACGTGGGAACTCGGGAACACGAGTGCTCGGGAACGCGGGAACTCGGGATCCAGCACTCGGACTTTGTCGATGCTTGGTACCCGGGAGCGTCACTCGGGATCTTCTGCTCGGGGACACTACAAACCACTCGGCGTGGGCCACGATTCGGTAACGCTGTAATCCTTACCCGATGCACCTGGGCCATTTTTGGGGTACTGCCACATTCGGTCGTCAACACATGCCCCCCTGTTTTCGGTGTAAAGATGTATTTTTACCGAAAATAACAAGACATGTCCTTAGGACGATGCGAATCATCTCATCGGCCACATCTTTTCTTAGGACGATATGACATATCGGCCATAGCATTTGTTATGCTTCTTGCCACACGCTCGGGTGGAACTTATTCAGATATTTGCCATTGAGAGCTCGTGGCAGCAATGTACCTTGCACGGACTCCACCAGATACGAATTTCCAGGAACCACCCTTGCAACTCTAAAAGGGCCCTCCCAACTCGGCGACCATTTATGAAACTTACTATCCTTCGAGCCGACTGGTAGGATTACCTTCCACACCAGATCGCCGACTTGAAAGCTCTTCGACTTGATTTTTTTGTTGTACGCTCTGGCTACTCTTAACTTGTCCCTTTCTATGGCCTTTAAAGCAACCAAACGCTTATCGGCGACTTCATCAAGACTATCAATCATCAAATTATAAAAGTCAACCACCGATAAGTCATTCTGTTTGGTTAATCTTAAAGCACTCAGATTTACCTCTACGGGTAAAACGGCCTCTTGTCCATACACGAGTTCATAGGGAGTCACTTTTGTAGCACTATGTCTTGAAATTCTATGTGCCCACAATGCCTCTGACAACACTTCATGCCATCTCCTCGGATTGTCTTCGATCTTCTTCTTGATAAGCCTGATCAATACCTTATTGCTGGACTCGGCTTGTCCGTTGGCTTGGGCATAATATGGAGAGGAATTGAGCAACTTTATTTTATAGGACTCGGCAAACTCCTTTACTTGTCCCGCCATAAATGAAGTGCCTTGATCTGTAGTCAGGGTTTGAGGGATGCCGAACCTATGTATAATGTGCTCGGTTATGAATTGAATCACCTCCACATGTGTCATATTCTTGAGAGGTACTGCTTCAGACCACTTGGTGAAATAATCAGTTGCCACTAACACGAACCGATGCCCCTTTGAGGAAGAAGGATAGATCTGTCCAATGAAGTCTAGTCCCCAACCTCTAAATGGCCACGGCTTGATAATAGGATGTAACATGGCAGCAGGAGCGAGTTGAATGTCACCAAACTTCTGGCAGGCTTCACACCCCCTGTAATACCTGAAGCAATCATTGATCATAATCGGCCAATAGAACCCAGCACGTCGCAATAACCATTTCATCTTGTGTGCCGACTGATGGGTACCACAAATACCTTCATGTACCTCTCCCATTGCAACTCTTGCTTGATCCTCATTCAAGCACTTCAAAAGAACTCCGTCGACCGTTCGGCGATAAATATCATCATCGATTAGAGTATATTTAAAAACCATCCGCCGAACAACTCGGTCTACCCTTCTGCCCGGATCCTGCAAGTAATCAATGATCGACTTCCTCCAGTCCTCTTTATCATCTACACTCGGTTTTTCACTGGCGACCGAGTTGGCAAGTTCCAACTTGACGTTTCCTACCAACTCGGGCCCAAGCATCGGTTCTTGAGAAATATGAAAGATACCACGACTAACATGGTAACCGGATGCTTGTTGCGCCAAATCATTTGCAACCCAATTTTCTTGTCTGGGTATAAGAGTAATGCTAAAATAATCCAAGGTAGAGATTATATCTAGACACTTATCAAGGTAAATATTAAGTGATTCGTCAAGACATTGATAAACCTTAGATACTTGTTGGATTACTAATAACGAATCACCAAAGGCCTCAATATGTGTGGCACCTATGGCAACTAAAAGCTCTAAGCCGAATAGCAGTGCTTCGTACTCGGCTTGATTGTTTGTGCAAAAATACTCTAAACGGCATGAGGCTTCGCGAGTAGCACCACATGGAGATATGTAAACAATACCAACACCTTGGCCATTGTTACAAACTGAACCATCAAAATATAATCTCCATGGTACTAAAGAGACAAGATCAATATCAACGCTATGCTTGTCGTCGACCCGATGTTCAGTAATAAAATTAGCAACGATTTGGCCTCTCATAGACTTCAAGGGTTCATAAGCCAAATCGTACTCGATCAGAGCATAGGCCCACTTGCCAACTCTACCGCTAAGAATCGGTCTATGCAACATATACTTGATGACATCGGTTTGACAAGCTACAGTGCAAGCACTAGACAGCAAGTAGTGTCTCGACTTTGTGCAAACATAATATAGGCATAAGCATAATTTCTCAACGAAAGAGTACCTTGTCTCAGCATCGAGTAGTCGTCGACTCAAGTAAGTGATAGCATGTTCTTTTCCTTCGGCTTCTTGGGTTAACACGGCTCCGATGACACTTTCCTCTACTGCAATGTAAAGTTGGAAAGGTTCCCCATGCCTGGGCGCCTTCAATACTGGAGGGGTAGATAAATAACTTTTGATCAACTCGAACGCCTCTTGCTGCTTTGCCCCCCAAGTAAAATCAACATCACTCTTCAACCGAAGGATAGGGGCGAACGCGTTGACCTTCCCCGACAAGTTGGCTATGAATCTCCTTAGATAATTAACTATGCCGAGGAATCGTTGCATGTACCTTTTACATGTCGGAGCTTGTAACTTCTGAATTGCTTCTATTTTCTTAGGGTCGATCTCTACGCCATGCTGATGTATGATGAAGCTTAAGAACTTCCCAGCCGATACGCCAAAAGCACACTTCAGAGGATTCATTGTCACAGACCCGGGAATCACATATGATTAGGGGAACGAATGGTCGCCAAGGGCCGAAGGACCAGTCGACTTGGTGGCACGGTACCTGCGCCGTATGCACCGAGGCGGAGTGATCCGACACCTGACCAACGCAAGCCAGCCGGAAGCGACTAAACTTCCTAGAACCACATACCATTCCCTGATCCGGTGAAGGTTTAGAGTCGTTCCAGCATTCTACCAGGCAAAACAAGGTCGGAGGAGCCCGGTGATTCTACCCTCACCCTAACCTAGCTCGGAAGCTAGTGGGTCGCTCGAAAGCCTGGTAGGATACACCCACACCCTGCCTGGCCGGCACAACATCTCAGCCAGCGGGTCACTCAACCGATTCCTGCTCGGCCTAGTAGCAAGAGGAACAGCCGTAATCCTTCACGGCGTACCCATACGCTTCATATCATACACGCATTGCATATGGGCAGCCTGAATAACAACTTGGATATCACAACAAAGCACTAAATTACGATAATAAACTAGATGTCCGCATCGGACTATAAGATTACATCAGTCGGGCATAGCCGGAAACATATCCGAGTACGGGTAATTAAACAACAGCAGAAACGAGTAAAAGAGTCCCACAGCGGCGCATTGACCGCTGACCAAAAGTCACCACCTATCCCATGAGTCGAATAGCTAACCAAGGAAACCACAAGTTTAAGCGTCATCCAAATAGTCTTCGACCACCGGCTCACCTGCAAGCTCTAGGAATAACCTAGGTGAGTACAAAGTACTCGCAAAACTTATTCGTGCTTGATTAGATGTCCTACACATGGATTTACTACCACAGGAGTAAACATGATGCTTCTCAGAGTAACAATATACGGAATTAAGAACATAGCATAAACCAGTGAAGGTAGGACGGGTAGTCCACATGATATGATAGAGACATAACGAGCAGCCGATGTCCCAAGTGATACACAACTCAAATACGACATACGGCATTAAACATGGCATTCCAACTTCCTTAATGACCACCCATTCTCAATAGACCACACCTCCATCAATTAACATATTCAATTTCTCTCTCGAACCATTACCGGCAATACGTCCCCATGAGAATAACAATGTGCCCTCCACTGGAGGTAGCTAGCCTCCCAGTGACTGGGACTCACCAATTCGATAAACCCATGGCAGAGATTCCGGTAACGTTCCCGCGTGGCAGAGGGAGTAATACGATGAAGTCGCCTCCGGTTGGTATAGCGACAATACAACTTCTAACACCGGGGGTCGCTCCGTTAGCACTAATTAATACCAACTTTATTCATCTTTACTCCACCCTCGACTCTCGCATCTCACTTATCTCAGATTTTAGTAGATAGGATGTTCAAGTTCAATCTTCGACTACAACGGTGTACAATACAACGCAACCCTAGCATGCTAGTTGGCGTAGTTGATCACAACGTGAATAAGCAACACATGGAATAACAGTAAACTTATAATAAAATGCAACAAGCTCTGCTTGCCTTGATCTGGTTGTTCCTGGTCTTGCGTGGGGTCGTAAGCCGGGTGGTCTCCTTCTTCGGGCTCTGTTACGATTAACACAACACCGGAAAAGAAACGATAAAAGAATCCATACGGTCCAACATGTATGCATGATATTTATGTGGAATATGCATGTCATGAAGATGCTAGGATGGCTAAGATTCTACTGCGACAAGGCATATATAATAAAAAAAATTTGGTGTTACCCTAATGTCTTATGCATGCATGTAATATTAGCTCTTATGTAGAATTAGGGTTAGTCATTTATTAGCTAGAATGAATGGTTAAACCCTAAGGTTGTTAAGGATCTCGAAGGGTTCTGAAGTCTAAGCCTAGAACATTTGGAACCATATGCATCAAGACTATGCATCTATAAATATGAATTTCCGAAGATTCACATACGCGAGAGGGGTTAAATAGCTATTTCTTTATAATGTTCAAACCTGAGTGTAGGTATTAAAATTTGGTTCCAGCCAAGTTGTAGAGAATTTCGTAAGCTTTCCAACGATATAAAATTTGAAATTTTTGGACTTACGGTTTGAAAGTTATCATCGTTGGGAGTTTATCAGAAAATTACTCAAAACCTAACCCTAATCAGCTCAATTCCTAAACGCTAAATGTACCCAGTCGAACCCTACTCCTACTGTGTGACCGGATAATTAACCCTACGTACACCCGAGGAGTTACACGGCAAAGCCAAACCCTAATTGCGTTTCACTGACAGGTGGGGGCCTCGGGACAGGGCTAACTGGTCCGAGGTGGATCCAGTCAGCAGCTGAGGTGGCGAGGGCAGCCAACCAGGGGCTGCCACGCCACCCACAGCTCATCCCCTCGCACGGCTGAGCTGGCACGGCCGGAGAGTAGAGCTCGGACGGCGGAGCCACCGCTGGAGTAAGGCCCGAGGAGGTTCCAGGGTACGGCGAGGAAAGAGGGGAGGAGCTAGGGTACCGGAAGCTCACCCCGAATCTATTACACGGTCATGAGGGAGTTGGGGAGGTCGGGAGGAAGCTCGCATCGGCCGGAGGCGGAGGCGGAGCCCGGGTGGTCATCGGTGTGGAGCTACCGGCGCAAATCTAGAAAATGGGTGGAAGAGGGGGGTTAGGGAAGAAGAGGGGTTGCTCGGAGAGGAAGGATTGAGGCCGGAGGACCTCTGGAGCGTCGGGAATTCCTCGTCGGAGATCGGACCGGAGACGGAGACGACGGGCGGCGCAGAGGCTCTAGGGCACGGGGGAGTTAGGGTTTTCAGACCGGGGGGGAGTGGGGAGGTGAGGCAGTGGTCGGAAACCCCCTTTTAAAGGGTGGCGGCGCTCGGACAGGCGTGGGTGCACCGCCCACGGTGGCGAACTGGCGTCGGGGACGTGGCCGAAGCGCCCCGACAGGTGGGGCCCGCGGCAGGGGTGAGAGGAGGAGGGGGGAGGCGCACTGCCGTGGGGCGCCTTCCAGAGGGAGAAGCGGAAAGGTGGGAAGTGGGAGGCGGATTTGGCTGGGGTTGAGCGGGCTGGCCGAGTGGGCCGGGGAGCCGGTCTCGGCCCAAATCGGGTTAGGGTTTTTGGTCCTTTTTATTTTCTTTATTCCAGCACCTTCCCCTTATCATTTTATGTGTAAAAACAGCTCCAAAATTTATGAAATTTTTGCAGGGGCTTCAAAATGATTTATGGGACCTACTGTAAAGGTTTGAACCAATTTGGAGCTGGTTTGAACTGGTCCCTAGTTCAATTCTAGGGTTTGACCTAATTCGACGTTTTGAACTGCAACTAGGTCTTAGGTTACTCCAAAAATTTTGAAATTTTGCATAGAGCTGACATTTCCATATTCCAGGCTATTTCCAAAGTTTGGTGAACTTTTATCCACCTTTGCTTGTCTTTTCTCCTAACCCTAGTTTTTGACATTTTAGGGTTTGAGCTCGGACGTTGCGATTGAGTTGTTATTTCATGTGGCTTTTGGGGCAATCTTGGGAAGGAGGGAGAGAAGGTTAGTAGAGGGATTCATCGACGGGGTTCACTGGCCCCACCACTTGCTAATGTTATTGTCGAGGTTCGATACTTCGAATAAGTTGATTGGTGTTTGTTAACATATCCACCGAGGATGAGATATGTACATATTCTATAACGTAAAGTTGATATACAACTAAGTTTAAGTAAGGTGTGGGCGATGATGATGCCATGTATGCATGAATGCGGAGCAAAACCCTAATTATCGAATCTGGGTATTACATTCATCTTCAAGCCATACCTCTTCATCCTCTCAAAAGCTAAGCGCAAGTCGGCCAGGTGAGATTCAAAGGCGCCCAACTTGACAACAATGTCATCAATATATACTTCTAGTATGACACCGAGTAGATCATGGAAGATTAAATTCATAGCTCTTTGATATGTGGCTCCGGCGTTCTTTAACCCGAAGGTCATCACTGTCCACTCGAATAAGCCAAGGAACTCGGGGCAGCGGAAGGCCGTTTTGGACATGTCTTCTTCGGCCATGAAGATTTGATTGTACCCCGCGTTATCGTCGAGAAAGCTGATGACCTCGTGTCCAGACGCATTATTAATAAGCATATCGGCTATAGGCATGGGATACTCATCTTTAGGTGAGGCTCTGTTCAAGTCTCTGAAGTCAATGCACACCCTCAACTTGCCGGACCCTTTCTTTTCCACGGGTACAATGTTAGAGATCCAGTCGGCATACCTGTAAGGTCTAATAAAATTAGCTTTAAGCAGTCGACTGATCTCTTCCTTGATCCGGTCATACATCTCGGGATTGAATCTTCTGGCCGGTTGTTTGAAAGGTCTGAAACCGGCCTTGGTAGGCAGCTGATGCTCTACTAGCTCTCGGCTCAACCCGGGCATCTCGTGATATTCCCATGCGAAGCAGCAAACATATTCTTTCAGCAAGCCGACTAGCTTAAGTTTGCAGTCGGCTTTTAAATTCTTGTTTACAAATGTCGGCCTAGGACTCGAACCGTCCCCTATGTCTACTTCCTCCAATGGATCGGCCGACGTGAAACCTTGTCCCAACTTATCCATATCATCTAATTCTTCTATGGACTCGTGCATATCGTTCTTATCGGACCGATACTCCGCGAGTCATTTTTGTAACCAATCCGAGTTGGGATCCATCTGATTACTTCATATCTTGGAGCCGATTGCCATCAACCGGCTTTGAAAGTGCGGGTACTCGGCTGTTTCCTATAGCACTTGGGAAGCCGGCCCCCGATGAGTTGTCGGGTTGTTGCCGACTTGCCAGCGTATCGGCCAAGGCAATGAAAGCCGAGTTGCCCTGAAGTCGGTCGCTGCCGACTGGCCTTAAAGATACGGGTACGAACCCGCTCCTTGTGGCACTAAGGAAGTCAAACTCGGAAAGGTCACGCCCTGTCAGACACGTTGCGTTGGGGTGCTGCCAATCCACCAATGCATCGGCTAAGGCGATACAAGCCGAATTGTCTGCGTGAATGACTTCGACTTCTTCATCAATCCATTGTATCAAGCATTGGTGCATCGTGGATGGCACGCATTGGTTGGCGTGAACCCAATCACGGCCCAGTATGACGTTGTAATTTCCTTGCACCTCAGCGACGAAGAACGCAGTGGCCAAAGTCTTGCTCCCGATGGTGAGTTCTACATACATCACGCCTTTGGTCTTTGTCTTCTCTTTGCCTTCAAACCCATTGAGCACCATATTGGTCTTCATCAACTCATCATCATGTAGGCCCAACTTCTTGAAGACCGAGTATGGCATAAGGTTTACTACAACACCGCCGTCTACGAGCATCCTAGCCACCGGCGATCCGTTGATATGACCCTTGACATATAACGGCTTCAAGTGTTTCACCGGTTCTGTCGGCTTCTCGAAGACGGCATTCTTGGGGCTGAAGTCAAACTGGGCTACTTCCCCGTTTTCATCTACAGCACGGAACTCGGTAGGTAAGTAATATACCGTATTCATGACTATACCTCCGTGAATCGGCATAGACTCGTAGTCCACCATTTCTTCTTCGTCGTCTTCCGTGGTGGCCATCGACTTCGGGGAGCTTCCGAGTAGAGGAGATGTGTCTTCGGGAATCGTTGTGTCCTCTACTCGCTTAGGCTTCCACACCTGCTTTATGGGTACCATGGGCCGAATTTTATTAAAAGATTCGTCCCTTAGCCTCTCGGCTTCTCGCTCAGCCTTCTCCTGATTTCTCATACGCTGCAGCCTCCTTTTCTTGGTTTTAGTCAACCCGGGAGGGCACCATGTAGGCTGAGTGTACTTAGGATCTCTAGGCCTGCTCTTGCTCGTACCAGCTTCATGATCATTGGCCATGGGTCCCTGCTGAACAGTGATTATATTATCATTAGAATTGACCAGATTGCCGATAGTAATCGGTCCTTCGCCGAGTTTGTTGATTTTCGTCTTTTGCCCACCGTCCGTTGGAGCATCAGTACTCGGCGATTTAGCACGCCACACCTTTCTGATCGATTGGCCCAGAGAAGTCGGTGATGACCGACTAGTATCGCCAACTAGTTGGCCCCGAGTAGGACGGTTGAACTTTTGTGTCGGCCAACTAGTATCGCCACCTACTCGGCCCTGAGTAGGATGAGTGAGCCTCGCGTGTATGGGCCTTCTCAATGCCGTCCATCCTGGATGAAAGGCATAAGGAACCATTGGGTGCTGCCCCCATCTTCCGTTGAAGTCGTTCATGTAAGGTATGAACGGAGGTGGTGCCATCCACGGAGTCGGCATCCATGGCCCATGTAACTCGGCTTGATGCTGAAATCTTGGTCCTAGAGGTGATCTTGGGCACTTAAAACGTGATGGCCGGTTAGGGATAATACCGGCTGCTTGATTAGCATATTTGGAAAGTAACATATCGAAAGTCGGCTTCACTCGTTTATGTTGTACTTCGGCTTCATTTGTTTTCCACTTGCCAACCTCCGGACTTTTGGGTTTGACGAACTTGGTCCGGGTACTCTCTGGCGTCTGTGGTTGCCCCCCGAGTACACTTGCATGGGTGTCCTCTTGTACTCGGGATTGCCCCCCGAGGGCATGATTTCTAATAGTGATTTTCAATATTTCTTTGCCATCGGGTTGTTTCTCAAGTACGACTTCTCTTCCCGGGACCTTGTCGATTTCCTTCTTCCTGGGTTCGCCAATGACCACCTCATCTTTGTTGGCTGATTCGGCTATGTCGGGCCGAATCAATACCTTCTTCCCTTCTAAACCCATCACGTTCATCGGGAAGGGCTGCTTGTCGACTTGCATTTCGGCAAAATTCAATCGTCCATCATTAATAGCCGATTGTATCTGTCGCCGAAAAACATTACAGTCATTAGTCGCATGAGAGAAAGAGTTGTGATACTTGCAATAAGCTCGACATTTTAGCTCCTCAAACAGCGGTAAGGAATGAGATATCCTGATAACCCTGTCTTGCAGCAGAGAATCAAATATCTTATCGCACTTAGCTATGTCAAAGGTAAATTTTATCTCTTCTTCACGACTCTTGCGAGTCGGCTTGAGAGCATCACGAGTATACGGCTTGGCTTTGGAGAACCAAACGAACTTGGTGGTATATACATTACCCTCATCGCCCAAACTATTACTATCATACTCAACCATGTGCATTTTAGGACGATCGGGTTTGGATCTATGGACCTCTTTGAACTCTATACTCCGGCTTTCCTGAGCCAGAGCTTTTTGCAAGACTTGGTTGACACTCAAGAGTTCATAACCTTCTATTCGCTCTCTAATGTGAGTTCGTAAACCGGCAAGCACCAAGTCGGCTAAGTCTCTTTTGGTTATCACCAAGCTATAACACTGGTTTTTTACGTCCCTAAATCTTTTGACATAATCGGTGACTGATTCGTCATGTTTTTGTCTAACCGATGTAAGATGTGACAACTTGAGCTCATTGTCACCACTATAAAAATGATCATGGAATTTTTGTTCTAATTGTGACCATAAAAGTATAGAGCCGAGTGGTAAAGCAGAAAACCATGAAAATGCGGTGCCAGTTAAAGATAAAGGGAATAAACGCACCTTCAACTCGTTTATGGAGTTCACTTTGCCTAACTGCGCTAGGTACTGACTGACATGTTCCCACGTAGTTTTTGTGCCTTCTCCACTAAACTTAGTAAAATCGGGAACCTTATAACCCGGGGGGTACAGTATTGCGTCGTAGTAGTCGGGATATGGTTTTTGGTACAGCCGACTTCTAAACTTCGGCTCGAGCCCGAAGGATTCTGAAAACATCTTCTTTACGTCCTCCTTGAGCTTAGCTAAAATTTCATCCGAGGTGGACGAAGTCGGTATGGGAGCGGCATGATGGCTGGACATGGGCGCGACTTGTAGTCTACTCGCCGAGTCGGGACTCGGCATTGACCTGGTCATGCTTGTGCTTGTGTTTGGCGCAATCAGGCTCTGGTTCGGCTCCATCACCGAACCAGGTATGCTCATAATCGGATTAGGGCTTGCGGGTAGGGCTACGAGTTGGTTGGTTTGGCTAGGATGTAGATTCAATGGCACGGGAGGCGCCGATGAATCTACCACCGAAATCGGATTGGGGTTTACCATACTGGCAGCCGCACCAGTATTACCACTAGATGATGGACACGTGTTCCCCTTAGCGTTTTTGTTCTCCATGAACGAGTTGTAAACAAGGATATTGCTCTCCGAAATGTAACTTTGTATTTCGGCTATCTGCTCTGGAGAAAACGTGCTACTTACCTGGGTCTGAGCCTTCTTGCCGTGCAGAAGAGGGAGCTTGATTTTTCCAACTGGAGTAACGTTTCCTTGATGATCTTTCTTGAAATTGGCGAGGAACGCCTGCAGATCTTCCTCCTCCCGCTTCTTCTTGTATGCTTCAAAAGCTTGGCGATGTTCCTCCGATAGCTCATCGTAGCCTGGCTTGATGATGTTGTCCGTGCTGATCTCACCGAGTTGTGGAATCTAATTGTTAGACATGATGATTTCTTCCCCAGCAGAGTCACCAAAAAGTGTGTTCGCACACGAACACGTCACCATGTACCCCTGACGCCGAGCGTGATGCGCAGGACACGGAGCCGGGGGAGCCTCGCCGGGAGCGCGATACGCAAGACACGCCGGCGAGGTCTTTTAAGACCCGAAACCCTACACCCCCGGGAGGGACCCCGTCAGGGAGTGCGGTGGCTATGGGCTGCTCTAAGTCGGCCTGACCGCCCTTAGAGCCTCGAGATTCGCTGCCGTTGAACACGAAGAACAGCCAAGTACGAGAAGCATAAAACAGAGATGGGAAGATAATAGTAGAAGAAAGATAATAGATTGATTGTTTCGATTGTGTGTTGTGTTCAATCGGCCATATACCCTTCATATTTATAGGGTACGCCCGGTCTTAGGGCTGGAATACAACTCTGTTCCATACAAACAAAGATTGTTTCCCTAATCTGGCAATCTTGCCTACCGTAGTCAAGAGTCCACCCCGTGCACGAGATATCTTTCCTAATCTGATCAATTTAACCGCCGTGATCTGGAATCCACCTTGTACACGAGACATCCTTCCATATCAACCGGGAGACTTTCCAAATCTCGTACTTTCCTTTAAACGCCATGATCAGCTACTGTTCCTTGTGTCCCAAGTTAGGGTTCCTGGCACCAGAAAAGACTTCACAACAAACAGCTCGGTGCCCTGACTCATCTGTGGGACAACTCGGGAATCATCACAACTCGGACGAGCCGGCACCGCTGGTACTCGGTTGTGCTATTTAGAACCCGTCCTGGATCTACTCGTGATCACAAATGCTTGGGGACGCGAGAACTCAAAGACACAAGTGCTTGGGAACGCGAGTACTCGGGGCACGAGTGCTCGGGAACATGAGTACTCGGGGACACAGGAACTCGGGAACACGAGTGCTCGGGAACGTGGGAACTCGGGAACACGAGTGCTCGAGAACGTGGGAACTCGGGAACACGAGTGTTCGGGAACGCGGGAACTCGGGATCCAGCACTCGGACTTTGTCGATGCTTGGTACCCGGGAGCGTCGCTCGGGATCTTCTGCTCGGGGACACTGCAAACCACTCGGTGTGGGCCATGATTTGGTAACGCTGTAATCCTTACCTGATGCACCTGGGCCATTTTTGGGGTACTGCCACATTTGGTCGTCAATAGTTGTGGTTCCAGAGATACGGCCCTCTAACCGGCCATCGCTTCTTTGGCTGTGCCCATGAGTGTGTTAGGAGTCAACTTTGTCTGGGCTTGCTTGTCATGCTGGGGTGGCGGCGTATCTACAAATAATTGTGCCTCTTCGTCATGAGGCATGCCATGCTTCGCGCCCTCGTTGGCGCCCTCCATCTCCAGATCCCTATACGATGGAGGTGGGCAAAGACCCAAAGGAGATGGTCTTGGTGATAGACTGTGGGTGTGGCTCGGCGACGGTGTTGCACGATTGGAGGTCTCAATCAACTTTATCGTGTCCTTCGGCCACCTGAGAAAAAACCCCTTGCAGGCTCCTAGTTTTTCGTATCCCTGTTTAGGGGGGTCATTCAAAACCAAGTCCTCCAAGTTGCCGACCACCTTAGTCAACTCCACCCTCGCCAAGTTTGGTGGTAAATCCACATAGTGCATCTTGTTCTCCGGCATTATTGGGTGGCCTCGACCGTGTGCGACCGTCACCATCGAGCTGAGCACTTGGGCCTGGAGATGGCACAGAGTGATTACCTACGAAACATATATACGGGTGGATGCGTTGTGGATGTTAGAGTCTGAACAACGAAACCAAGACGTACTAGAACGATTTTTTGAGCCGACGATGCTTATCGTGAGGCCGTCGATTGAATTTGGCAACCCGGGGCCTATGCCCGAGACAGAGGGGCTGCTACTCCTTGTAGCAGTGAAGGGCGGCGGCTGGGTATCAGGATGCATGGTTGGACGTTGTAGTTGCTCATATACATGCCCTAATAGATGTTTCACCGCCGCCTCCACTCGCGCATCGAATTCTTTATCTTGCTTGGCTTTCCTCCTCTCGTGGGCAACCTCGCGGGTTTAGGGACAATAATCAGCCCATCAAGCCTCATACCCGATGCCCATCACACGGCCACGAGTCTCCGGCTTGCCGAGAGCCTTGTTGATAGGGTCTATCGACAGAGTCCTGGGAACTTTCAGGTTGCTGGCTTAGCTTTTTCTGCAAGTAACATCAACCGTTTAGAAACGTACCTTTTCGGTAATTAATCTACGTAGGACAAATAAAATAAAATGGGTTCAGAGGTTACCAGTTCTTCGTGCACCTCCTTCAGTTTCTCGTGTGTGAAGATCGGTTCCCCCGTCACTGGGTCAAATTTTGCACGGGCCCTCACAAAATCGTTTCCACGCTCTGGCTAGATGTCCAAGAAAGGGGGTTCTTTCCCAGCCGCAATCAACTTTGCGTTGTCCTTGTCCCATTTTGGCTTCTTCCCTGGGTAACCATGGCTGCCGAGTCTGTGGTTACCCACGATCTTCTCCCGCATGTCCTTTCCCCACTCACTCAACTTCTTGAATTCATCGTCCGAGCGAGTTTGAATGAACTCAGTCTAGTCCGCCTCATCTATCGTAGGCCATAGCGGCTTTATCACAGTCTCGAAATCTTTATCCTTCTTTTTATTGGCACGGTATCGCCATGTATTCAAGGATTTGGACATCATGCTCAGGGCTTTAGCTGCGACTCTATTTTTGTCGGCCTTCGGGACGGAATACCTGCTGAATAGCCTGTCCAAGAGGAGAGTTCAAAGATACTCGGTTTCTTTCGTCCTTATATCGGGGATTGTGATCTTCACGGTTTCATGCAGGATGCAGCCTACGGCGTTTGAGTACGCCCTGTGCAGCTTTTACTAGACTGGCAGGTTTACCCAAATCGTCGACTAGCTCGAGTGATTACGAAGGTGTCGGTACTCAACTTGTTTGGTCTCCTAGGTGCATGCCACCTTTTTCGCTTAGCTGGTGGAGCCCCGTCCGCCTGTTCTTCGTCAAAACCGGTCTCGTATTCACGGCCGGTCCCTTCGTCACGATCGGTCACGTCTTCAGCATCGCCGGACTCGTCTGCACGTCCAGACTCTTCGAGGCACTCATCGTCGGATGAGTCATACTCGTTGTTGTCCTCGGCAGCAGAGTCGTCGACGATGGCGGCCCCCTGAGAGATTTGTTCGAGGACCAGATCCCGGGGAGCTTCCGTACGCCCCTCGATATCTCGGGATGATGCCGGAGCATCCGTTGGTGTCCGCGACGAAGAGGGGGTACTTGCGGCCATTTTGGAACTAAATGGAAACTTGTTAAAAAATAAATTTAATAAAATTAAAAAGGCTAAAAATGCATATAATTGAGCATGACAAAGAACTACAATAACCCGAATAAAACATACCTATGCTAAAATAAATTAATGAAAATACAAAATTTTGGCATGACCTTTGCTAAAATTAACTAAAATTGAGTGTCGAACGTTGACAAAACATTGACAAAGCAACATTTTGACAAAATGTTAACAACTCATTGTGCCTAAAAAAATAAACATTGAGCAACTAACGTTGCCTCGGCTCAATGGCCGGTACCACAATGCACACACACCGCCAGCCGCCAGGCAACCTCATCCGGCGACCGGCGGCACAACGCACACACACCGCCAGGCAACCTCATCCGGCAGGGAAGGCTCGCCGGCGAAGGCTCGCTGCCGGAGTTGAAGAAGATGCTCGCCGGGGAAGGCTCGCTGCCGGAGTTGAAGAGGATGCTCGCTACCGGAGTTGAAGAAGATAGTGGCTGGCGGCCGGCGGCTGTGGTGCTCACTCCATCGATCTCCGGTCTCGGGGAAGGGGCAGACGACGGCAGGGAGGGGAGGCGGTGGGCGGAGGTGGCGCGGTGCACGACATGCAGCCGCAGAGGGGAGGCGGCAGGCGGGGGGTGGCGTCCGGGGAGGGAGGTGTCCTGCCGAGGGAGGCGTCCGGCGAGGAGGCGAGGAGCGGCGGCCTGGCGGCGTCAGTTGCGAGGGGGACTTGGGGAATTAGGGCGGGCGCGCGGGATTTGGGGAATTTTTCCCCAAGTCCCGTGCGGGCCGTATATATTTTCACATTACCAGTGACGAGCGGATAAAAGTGCTCGTCACTGGTAAGTGTTTACCAGTGACGAGCACCCCGAACCACTCGTCACTGGTATATGAAATTTGGCATGGTGTCATGATATGACCTCAAGAGGCTGTGTTTAAAATTTCAAACAATTTCACAAAAGTGGGCTATACATTGCTTTGAAGCTGAAACATCTCAACAATCATACATCGTTTTCTTAATAGTAGCACATACAATCATGCATACATCGTTTTCTCAATAGTAGCACATACAATCATGCATACATCGTTTTACTTAACTTACATCATTAATTAAGTGCAAATACAAAAGAGATACACGTTGACAGTTTTGCCGCTAGTACTTCTCACTCTTTGATAATCTTCTCAACGGTAGTCTTGGTCTTCTTCCTGATATAGGTTAGCCCCTCGGAGTGACTGTGTCTTTTGAAGGGACGCTCAGCGGGACATGTAGTTCTGCTCCTTCTGCTGGGCCGTGGCTGTTTGTTAGCATCGTCATTATCTTCTTCCGTATCCGGGTCATCGAATTGGTCATAGTCCTCTTCGTCAACGACACCATCGATTCCAACGATACTCCTTTTGCCTCTCCTCATGACATGATGGCTTGGCTTCGTCGGGTCGGTTATGTAGAAGCATTGGGCCACTTGTTTAGCTAATACCCACGGCTCATTTTTGGCACTGATTGCTTTCACATTTACTGTCTCAATAGGAACTGCTTTCGGTATGACCATGGTAGTGAAATAGTCTTTGGTTTCGACATTCTTCGCCCATTTGACACGGAACATGGGGATCTTAGACACGGTGTAGTCAAGTTCCCAAATCTCTTCGAGCTTACCGTAGTATCTGTCATTTTTCTTACCGGTTAAGGCCTCTATCGTCACCCCAGAGTTTTGGAACACACTTTTTTTGTCTTGTGTCTCCGTATAGAATGTGTATCCGTTGATATCATATGCTTGGTATGTCCCGACATTCATCATGGGGCCCTATGCCAAGTGGAACACCGTCCATGCTACGTCATCATCTTTTGAGAAGTTATGTTCGTCAAAGTAGTTTTTTAGCCACCTGGCGAATGTAGCGTTGTGCTCTTTCATGAGAGCCGCTTCGGTCTTTCTTGTGCCGTGCTTTGCTTTTAACATTTCCATGTGCTTCTTAACATAAGGCCGGACCACTAACAGGTGCTATAACGCTACTGTGTGCGCTCTGATGTAGTCGTCTAATCGGTTCGATACATCATTGTGCACATGTAAATCCTTCTTTCTGCGTCGGTGACCTACACCACCGAGCCTGCCAATGTGCCGATTAACAGGCACACCTATAGGTTTGTCGACTTTCATGTAATCCGTGCAAAACTCGACGCTCTCCTCGGTGAGAAAGCCCTGGACGATGCTCCCATCCGGATGAGACCTGTTACAGATGTATCGCTGGATGACCCCATTGAACCATTCGAACGGGTACATGTTGTGTAGGAATACGGGACCTAGGTCGATGATCTCCGGGATGATATGGATCATGAGATGTACCATGACGTCGAAGAATGCAGGTGGAAAGTACATCTCAAGCTCGCATAGTATGACAATGATCTCCGCCTGTAGTCTCCAGCAACGCTTCTTACTGATGGACTTCTGAGAGATAATGTCGAAAAAGTTACAGAGGTCAAGCAGTGTCTTGCGGATCCATGGCTCCATTAACCCTCTAATTGCAACCGGAAGTATCTGCGTGATCATCACGTGACAGTCATGAGACTTCATACCGATTAGTTTGTGTTTCTGCATGTCTAGATATCTCTGTATGTTTGCTGAGTAGCAGAAGTAACTTTGACACCTTCGAGGCACTTGAAAATTTTATCGAGCTCCTCTGTACTTAGAGTGTAACAAGCGACGGGACAATCCATCTTGATTTTTGTAACATTCCTGCCCAACTTGGTCTTCTCCTCGTTGGCCCACAGCTCTCGTCTTATCCCCAGTTCCTCGTAGTCCGCTCGTGCCTTCAGCCCATCTTTTGTCTTGTCTGCCATGTGGAGCAAGAGACCAAGCACACTCTCACAGACATTTTTCTCAATATGCATGACATCTATGCAGTGACGCGTCTCGAGAAAAGGCTAGTAAGGCAAGTCCCAAAATACAGATTTCGTTTTCCATACGCCTCCAAGCGGCTTTACCTTCTTCTGCTTCTTTCCTACCTTAGGGCACTGGCCCCAAGAGTTCAACATCTCATAGATTTCTTCCCCACTCCTCTTATGTGGCGGTCCTCGGGTCTCAACTGTGTTGTCGAACTTTTCTTTTTCTTGTCTCCACGCGTCATCCCGTTGAAGCCATCTTCGGTGGCCCATGTACACGATTTTATGAGAGCCCGGTAGGTGACGACTTGTTGTATCTTCCATACACTTAACACATCCTTGGTATCCGTGGTAAACCTAGCCGGATTGATATCCGTAAGCGGGAATAGTCTTGCACCGTTATGATCATCATAGCTCTCATATTGAAATAGTCTCCTTCGTAAGCATCCCAGACCCAGACCCCTGGTTCAGCCCATAGTGTATCTAGCTCCTCCTTCAGTAGTTGGTGATACATGTTCAGATCATTCCCTGGTTGCTATGGCCCTTGAATTAGCATAGAGAGGTGTAAATACTTTCACTTCATGCAGAGCCACAGAGGGAGGTTGTAAATCCATACAACCACGGGCCAAGTGCTGTGCCTGCTGCTCATTTTTCCAAAAGGATTGAGTCCGTCCGTACTCATACCAATTCTTATATTCCTCGGCTCTCCTCCGAATTTGGGGCATTGGTCATCGATTGCTTTCCACTGGCAACCATCTGCAGGGTGTCTCAGCACGCCGTCATCTTTTCGCGGCCTCTCGTCGTGCTAACGCATGAACTTTGCCTCCTTGTTTGCGAATAGACGCTTCAAACGGGGAATGAGTGGAAGGTACCATACAATCTTTGCAGGAGCACCACTTTTCACTCCGTTCTCACCATCTGGTTGGTAGTTCTTTCCCCGCTTGAATCGGGATGCTTTGCACTCTGGACACTTGGTTAGCTTCGCGTACTGGTTCTGATAAATGATGCAGTCATTCGGACACGCGTGGTATCTCGTCACCTCCAATTCAAGAGGGCACACGACCTTCTTGGCCTCATCGCAACCGCGAGGCAACACGTTCCCCTCTGGTAGAACTTTTGCAAGATACTCCAATGTCTCATCGAGGCTTGTGTCCGTGCTGTTGTGGAGTGCCTTGAGTCTTAGAAGTTCAAGCGTGACTGAGAGGCGGGTGTACTCAGGATTGCAACCGGGATACAAGGGAGTTTCCGAGTATTTCACCAGTGTCTCCAACTTGGCAGCCTCTCTACGAGCCGCACTATCGTTATTCATCTCTTTCACAACCTGCTCTTGCACATGAGGGTGCTGGACCATTCCGGCCAAATTGTCCCCCGTGCTTCGTGTATCCACTTCGGCCTCTTCATGCCGTCCGGCATCTTCGTAATCCATCTGTTCTGCTTTCGGCTCTCCATGTCCTGCTTCTGCATCTAACCCTTCATCGGCAACAATCTCATCCTCCTCACCGTGACTTCTCCACCGTTTATAACCTGCCATGAAACCCCATCGCACCAGGTGCATGTGTAAAAAACCAGATTTCCTTTCGTACATTTTCAAGTTTTTGCAATCATGACACGGACAACATATCTTCGTGGCACCCTTTTGCACCATATCTCACTCGGCGAAATCAAAGAACTCATTCAAAGATGTATAGAAACTCTGTGTGTTCTGATCACCATCATACATCCAACTTCGATCCATCGATCGTTCGATCCCTAAGATATATGAAAATTAATTAGTACCAAGCCATAGAAAATTTCGGCATGACCTTTGCTAAAATAACTAAAATCGAGTTTGTCGACCGTTGACAAAGCAACATTTTGACAAAACATTGACAACTCAAGTGTTGACAAAGAGCAACACAAATGTTGCCTCGGCTCGATGGCCGGTACCACAAGCAATATATGAACAAATTTGTCAAAACGATGGCTCGATGGCCGATCACAAACCCTTACAAAAATATTCATCTCATACACATTTCATTCCATATTCAAATCGATGACGACACCCAAAAATAAATCTCTACCTACACCGACCGACGAAGGCCTACGAGATCTAGATTTAGGAGGAGATCTAGAGAGAGGGGTAGGGTGGAGGGGAGGTGGGGGAAGCTATATATGGAGGGGAGAGGTTTGGGGGGAAGTTGAAGCAAATATTTATGAGAGGGGTGGAGAATTTTTCATGGTTGGTGGGATTTTTATGGGGGAGAGAGGTGAGGGAGAGAGAGGGGGGCTAGGGAGGGGAGGTGAGGGAGAGAGAGGGCTAGGGAGGAGAGGTGAGGGAGAGAGGGCTAGAGAGAGGACTACCTAGGGCCGGCAGCGGCGGCGGCGGAGCTGCGGGCGGTCAGCGAGCTTGCTGCTGGCCAGTGGAGGACTGGCCAGCAGCGAGCTCGCTGCTGTCTTATATAGCACAACTTACCAGTGACGGGCGAGAATATGTGCCCGCCACTGGTAACCTGGCCCGGAAGCAGCCATGGGAGAACTTACCGGTGACGGGCACGACATCCGGCCTGTCATGGGTATATCACATACCAGTGACGAGCTCGCTTACGTGCCCGCCACTGGTAACTGAGAACTTACCAGTGATGAGCAGGAACACCAGCCCGTCACTGGTAAAAGTTTACCAGTGACGTGTGGCTTTATGCGCCCGTCACTGCTAAATTTTCCGGTTACCAGTGACGAGCATTTTTTGTGCTCGTCACTGGTAAAGTGGTGCCTATAGCTGTTTCTACACTAGTGTGAACCTCAGGTTTATGTTAAGTGCTTAAAAATTAATAAAGTTGGACGCATATACCCAAATATATATGTGGTGTATGTGCTTTTTATAAATTTATAAGAACAAATACTAGATGCCCCTAAACCCTATGATGCAAACTAGTCTGAGGGTCCCTATGTAACACCCATCCTAATATATAAATGGATTTTTATTTTGCCTCATGCATACATGGCATCATCCATGCACAAACCTTGCGTAAACTTGAATATTAAATAGTTAGGTTTTATAGAATATGTGCATATCTCATTTTTTTTAAACATAAACTATGCAAATTCTTCTTCTCTGCGCTTCATCCGGATGTTTGGTCCGGAACCTCCGGATGCAACCTCCGAGTGACCCAGAAATTCCGGGTGGGCTCCGAGTCAAATTCCAGGTGAGTCCAGAGAAGGGTTTTGGGTGAGTCATCAGTCGGAGGTTTGTCTCGGAACCTCCGGGTTCAACCTCCGGGTTGTCCGGATTCCGGGTGGTTTTCGAGTCAACTTCCGAGAGGGTCCAGAGAGCAAGTTGGGATCCCGGTGCGACCGGAGGTCCAATCCGGAGCCTCCGGGATAAGCATCCGGGTGAACCCAGAAAAATCCGAGTGAGTTCCGAGTGAATTTCCAGGTGAGTCCAGTAGGGTTTTGGCCGTGGTTTTGTGAAGGCCGGAGGTCCCATCCGGAACCTCCGAGTGCTACGTCCGGGTTACCCGGATTCCAAGTCATTCTCCGGGTGGTCTTCCGGGTGAACATCCGGCTGTCAGATCTGAGCTGACATGTCGCCACCGCCGTTTGGGGGCGGTGGGCGGTGGTGCTTGCGTGGAGGTCCCTCCGGGGCCCCTATAAAAGGGCGCCAACGGCCCCCTCTCACCTCTTTTTCTCCTCCCCGTCCGTTTTTCCCTCGTTTTCTTCTCCTCCCGAGCTCCTCTTCTCCGGCCGGCCTCCTCTTCCTCAGCTCCGGTGCCAGCTCCGGCGAGCCAGCGCCGTCACTTCGGTGAGCTAACCCCTCTCCTTCCCCTTCCCTCCTCCTGCATCCCCATTTCCCTTCTCTCACTCCTTTTCCTCCCTTTTCTCAGTCCCAGCCGAGTTCTTCAGCAGCCATTTCGGGTCATCCGGAATTCATTCCGGACCATCCGGAATCTCTTCCAGGCTACTCCTTTCCAGTGCAGTGAGGGCAGAAGTGAGCAGGGCAAGTTGGGGTGTGTTTGGGTGAAAGTGCATCCACTCCCATGGAGCTTGGAAGGATGGCTATCTTGCCCCAGAGTTTGGTTTTGATGGTTATTGGCAATCCTCACCTGTGTCTAATGTTTTGCAATGAGCGTGAACAGGGATTAGATGGACAGGTGAAAGCTGAAGTGAGACAACTGTTGATGATGAGCCCTAAAAAGAGCAAGGAACTGGGAAGGTCAGAAGGACCAGCTGAGCTAGGTTCCTGAGGCACAGTTGCGAGGAAGCCGAGGCTGTGCTCGAGGGCAAGCGAGGTGATGGTTGCTTGATGGAGTTCAAGGGCCGTGAATGCAAGCTTGATAAGTCCTGGAGGAGCTAGGAAGCTGGTGGATCAGGACCAAGGGTTCTCTGTGCGTCTACAAGGGCAGTCGTCTTCGGTGAAGAAGCTTGGAACCAGTGCCAAGGGTCTAAGCAAGCTGGTCAGGGACTTTGGCGAGATCATTGCTCTCTGGTCAGTTGTAGGCTTGTAGTGAGCCGGTCAGAGTTGTGCTCAGGTGCTGCCTGAGGCAACCGAGTCCACCTGAGTTTGGCATCTGAGGCTCAGGTGGGTAGCTCAGCCGTGGCTAGTAGGTTACCAGAGGTGCTCGTTAGCTGAGTCTCAGATAGGTTAGGTCTGGTGGCTCTTTGTCTGACGTGGCATGAGGGTAACGGCTAGCTGCCAGGGACCCTATAAATAGGGAACCTGGGGAGGTTTTCAACCTCGAACCTTTACCCAACCTTTGCCTCTAACCCGAAAGCAACCTGTTGAGAAAGAAAGAGCTCTAGGTCTCCAAGTGAGTGTTGCCTGCGTGCATCCATCGTGAGAGTGAGTTACTTAGTCCTTCAGGTGTAATCTTCGAGGTACTGGTTCCTCCAAGAGTGGGAGTGCTCTTGGAGTTGGTGAGCAAGCCAAGTCTTGTGTGGCTGCCACCAAGAGTCTGTGAGGGCGATTCGGGTCTGCCTGTCTTGCAGCAGCAAGATAAAAGGATTCCACACAAGAAAGGTACTCGAGGAAAGAGCACGTTTTGGTGCCGGCTGTGAGAACAGCTTCCTCAACGGAGACGTACTGCTTCGCAAGAAGTAGGAACTTCGGTAAAACAAATCATTATGTGCTTTACTTTCTGTCTTGTGATCTGCTCTTACTTATTCTGATATCTATGTATGCTTAGATCACTAGAGCACCTTTATTTGTTGCACACTAACTGAGTTTCCTCACCTGAGACTCAGTTAGCTCCTGCTAAAGCTAGTACCTTTCCTGTTCACGTCATCTGATGCACTCACCTGACTCTCACACCTGAGACTCAGTTAGCTCTGAATATAACTTGTTCTACATCAGCTGAGTTTGCTGTCTGAGTGTCTGGTGTTGATCTGATATATCTTGCTGAGTCTCAGTTACCTGTATCAGTTGCATATATTTTCTCCAGGATTGACCTATCTCCAGAAGAGAAACCCATTAGGCATTTTAATTTCTAGAGCCGACCTATTCACCCCCCCTCTAGTCGACTCCTGAGATCCCTTTCAAGTGGTATCAGAGCCTCGTTGCTCATAATTGGCTTAACAGCCAGAGTCTAAAGGATGTCGAACTATGAGGGTAGAGTTCCTATGTTTGATGGTACTAATTATGCCTTTTGGAAGCGGAAGATGCAAATGCATCTTACTGCACTTGACCCAGATGTATGGAAGATTGTCACAACAGGTCTTGATGTGATTGATGAGAGCAATCCCACTGATCAAGAGAAGATCAGCATCAAGAACAATGCTAGAGCTGCCAATGCTATCTATATGGGACTGCAAGAGCATGACTTCAATCGTGTCTGCACCTTTGAGGAAGCCAGAGATATATGGTTCACACTTCAGGCCATCTATGAAGGCAGTGACACGTTGAAGAGGTCCAAGAAAGATGTGCTGGAGCATGAACTTGACAACTTCCATTACCAACCTGGAGAGGACATCAATTCCATCTTCACAAGACTTACCATGATCACTAACCAGCTGAAAGCCCTTGGGTCCAACAGAGTGGAAGTTGGAGATGTGATCAAGAAGTTCCTCTTTGTGCTTCCCAAGCCTTATCACACTCTGCGTCTGATGATGAAAGAAAAGGATGGCTTTGACAGATTAAAGCCCACAGATGTCCTTGGTAGAATGCTCACTCATGAGATGGAGCTAAATCACTCCAAGAAGCATGCTATCACCTCTGGGAAGAACAAGGACATAGCCCTCAAGGCAGTGGCCACTCACAGGGACTCAAGTGATGAAGAAGAAGATCCAGATGAAGAGATGTCCACTGATGAGGAGAATGAGCTTGCCATGCTTACTCGGAACTTCAGAAAGTTCTATCGAAGGAAGAAGTTCTCAGGCTCAGCTGATAGATTCAAAGGGAAGAAGCAACTCAGTGACAAGAAGTGCTTTGAGTGTGGTGACTCAGGACATTTCATTGCTGACTGTCCCAAAAAGAGCAAGAGACAAGAGGATGGCAAGTACAAGAAGAAGGAGATCATTGTCAAGAAGAAGTACAAAGAAGGGAAGCCTCCCATATTCAGAAAGAAGAAGACCTCTGCTGCCAGAGCTTATGTGGGACAAGCCTGGGTCTCAGATGACTCAGAGTCAGAGGAGGAGTCAGAGGAAGAAACTGAGCTTACTGGGTTAGCCATCTGTGTCTCAGGTAGATCTCTCAGGAGTCCAACTGAGCCAGGAGAAGACTCAGTTGGGTCACTCAGCTGCGCACCCGAGTCAGACTCTCTCTTCGACAAGGATGCAGATCCTACATATGCTGAGACTCCAGCCCTATGCCTTATGGCTAAAGGCAGCAAGGTAATGACTGAGGATGACTTCCCTGATTATGCTCAACTAATGGATATTCTTGACAGGACAGAGAAGCTCCTTCGGAAAGAGAGAAAAGAAAACATCTCTCGCAGGGACAAACTAACTGACATGCAGGTGTCCCTTGATAATGCACAAGATGCTAAGGCAGATCTTGATGAGGAGGTTTACTTATTGCAGGAAGCTCAAAACAAAATTAAGCTATCACATGAGCTCCTAATCTCTGAGCATGATAAACTCAAAGAAACTCACTCATCTTGCACTGCTGTTACACCTGATGCAAATCCTCCTACTGTTATAGAAACCTGTTTAAACTGTGCATCTCGCATCAATGCTATTACTTCTAGTACAGTGTTTGTTGTAGATTCATCCAGTGAATCAAGCACTTCAACTGCTACTAACTTTGTTGATGCAGCAAAGTACAATGAGCTCAAGGAGGAGCATGAAGAGCTAAAAAGGCTCATGAGAATAGGCCTATGCAGTGCTAACATAGGCATGCAGAACTTTGCTAGGCTTCAGTCCACCTTAGTACTAAAGAATAATGGTACAAGGGGACTTGGTTTCACTCCTGCACTTATAAAGAACAAGTCTTCATATACTCCCTCTGCTACTAACAAGAAATACTTGCAGAATCACTTTGTTCCTCAGAAAGGGAAATATGATACTAACTCTCTTGCAGGAAACCATCGAAAGACAGATGGTTATGTGAAAATTCCCTCTAATCCAAGCTATGTGCTTAAGACAGGGAAAAAGGGCAAGCCTGAGGCAATATATGTTGGACCCTGGAGTAGGTACAAGAAGGTACCAAGCATTTGGGTACCAAAGTCAGTAGTCACCTGTGTCTCAGGTGACTCACTCGGTTGGGTACCGAAGTCAGGGAAAGCCACCTGTAACTCAGGTAGCTCACTCAGGTGCAATGCAAATTTGCTAACCCCTCCATCTGAGTTTGCAGGAGATAAGAATCTGAGAAAGATTCAGAGGTTCTCTAAGCTTTCTAAAGCCATAGCTGCCAAGAACCCTAATGTTAATCTTATTCCTGCTATTGATGCTTACAGTAAGAGACCTGCTAACTTGGGAACCAAAGCTATTTGGGTTCCTAAGTCTCGAAACTAATCGTGCAGGGCTCTGCCTCCAGTGGAACAAAATGGGTCATGGATAGCGGCTGCACACAGCACATGACTGGAGGCAAAGAGCAGTTTTCTGAGATAAGAAAAGATAACCTTCCTTGCAAGTATGTCAACTATGCTGATGATTCAAGAGGCAAGGTATTGGGTTGTGGTAAAATTGCTATATCTCAGGAACATTCTCTTACTGAAGTAATGCTTGTTGAGTCTATTTCATATGATCTCTTATCTGTTTCTCAATTATGTGATGCTGGAATGAAAGTCACATTTTATCCTAAAGAGGTCTATGTCCAGAAACTAACAGATGACTCACAAGTTTTCAAAGGCTATCGAGTAGATAAGCTATATCTTGTAGATTTTCAGGATCAAGAAGCAGCTGTGCCATGTTGCCTTATAGTCAAAGCTCAGTTAGGCTGGCTGTGGCACAGGAGGCTAGGTCATGTGGGAATGAGGCTGCTGAACAAACTCAGTAAAGAAGAACATGTCCTAGGTCTGAAGCAGATCCAATTCAACAAAGACAAGCCATGCTGTGCTTGTCAGGCTGGAAAGCAAGTTGGAAGCCCTCATCCACCCAAGAACATCATGACCACTACTTCTCCATTCGATCTCATACACATTGATTTGTTCGGTCCAACCACATATGAGAGCATTGGAGGTAACAAGTATGGTTTTGTTGTTGTAGATGACTTGTCACGTTTCACTTGGGTATTTTCTTGAAGGACAAGTCACAGGTGTACAAAAGGTTCAAGCACCTCATTGTCAGAGTTCAAAATGAATGGAACATCAACTTGAAGGCAGTGAGAAGTGACAATGGGACAGAATTCAAGAACTCAAGAGTTGAAGCCTTCATGGACAAGCATGGGATTAAGCATGAGTTCTCTGGTCCCTATGCACCACAGTAGAATGGAGTGGTGGAGAGGAAGAACAGGACCCTGATAGAGATGGCAAGAACACTGCTGAGTGAGTACAAAACACCAGCAAGGTTTTGGGCTGAAGCTGTGAATACTGCCTGCCACAACATCAATAGACTATATCTTCATCCACTCCTAAAGAAGACACCTTATGAGCTGCTGACCAACAAGAAGCCAAACGTCTCCTACTTCAGAGTATTTGGTTGTAAGTGCTATATTTTGAAGAAAGGCAAACGTCTCTCTAAATTTGAATCCAAATCCGATGAAGGAATATTTGTTGGATATAGCTCAGAATCTCACACCTACAGAGTCTTTAACACCAACACTAAGGTTGTTGAAGAAGCTGTAGATGTGACATTCGATGAATCTAACGGCTCACAAGATGGGCAAGTTGCTAATGATATTTCAGGGAAGGTAGATATACTTCACAAGTCAACAGGTGAAGTCAGGCCCCAAGTTGAGGAGCAAGCTTCATCTGGAGTTACAAATCTACCTGACCCAGCTGATGAGCAGGATGAAGTCAATGGCATTGAGTTCAAGTACAACCCAGCTAATGATCTATTGGACTCAGAAGCCTCCATGCACCCAGCTGAGTCTCAGGAAGAGCCAACTGAGTCACAGATACACCCAGCTGACCCACTTCCAGCTGTGACTCAGGTGGCTGACCCAGAACCCCCTGCGATCAGCAGGCTGCAGAAGGATCACCCTGTAGACCAAATCATTGGTGCCATTAATAGGGGAGTGACTACTCGTTCTCGTATTGCTAACTTTTGTGCTCACTACTCTTTTGTTTCCACCTTTGAGCCTAAAAATGTAGGTGAAGCTCTGTCTGACTCAGACTGGATCAATGCTATGCATGAAGAGCTGAACCAATTCGAGAGAAATGAAGTCTGGTCACTTGTTGAAAGACCCAAGGATCACAATATTATAGGAAACAAAGTGGGTCTTTCGCAACAAGCAAGATTCTACAGGCCAAGTGGTGAGGAACAAGGCAAGATTGGTTGCTCAAGGCTACACTCAAATAGAAGGCTTGGATTTTGGTGAGACCTTTGCACCTGTAGCTCGACTTGAAGCTATCAGGATACTTTTAGCTTATGCAAATCATCACAACATCAAGCTTTATCAAATGGATGTCAAGAGTGCCTTTCTCCAAGGTAAGCTTGCTGAACTTGTGTATGTAGAACAGCCCCCCTGGTTTTGAAGATCCAAAAAGACCCCATCATGTATATGTTCTCCACAAAGCTTTATATGGTCTCAAACAAGCCCCTCGTGCTTGGTATGATACCCTAAAGGAGTTTCTTATACATAATGGTTTCAAAATTGGGCTTGTTAATACTACACTCTTTACTAAAGTTAAAGGCAAGGACTTATTTGTATGCCAAATATATGTCGATGACATAATATTTGGAAGTACTAACTGTGTGCTAAGTGATGAGTTCAGCAAGATGATGATAAAAAGGTTTGAGATGTCCATGGTAGGAGAGCTGAAGTTCTTCCTAGGGCTGCAAATCAGACAACTCAAGCAGGGAACCTTCATCTCTCAAGAGAAGTTTGCCAAGGACATCCTCAAGAAGTTTGACATGGACAAAGCTAAGTCAATATCTACTCCCATGCAAGCAAATGCTCATCTTGATCTGAACCAACAAGGTAAGTCCACTGATCAGAAGGAGTACAGGTCTATGATAGGTTCCTTGTTGTATTTATGTGCATCTAGACCTGATATAATGTTGAGTGTTTGCATGTGTGCACGTTTTCAAGCTGATCCTAAGGACATTCATCGCACTGCTGTTCGTAGAATACTAAGATACTTGATTCATACCTCTGGGTTTGGTCTATGGTATCCTAAGGGTGCACCATTTGAGCTTGTAGGCTATTCAGATAGTGATTATGCCGGGTGTAAGGTTGACCGAAAAAGCACCTCAGGTACCTGCCAATTTCTAGGGCGTTCCCTTGTATCCTGGTCTTCCAAGAAACAAAATTCAGTAGCCCTATCCACAGCAGAAGCCGAATACATAGCAGCTGGTGGGTGTTGTGCTCAATTGTTATGGATGAGGCAGACCTTGAAGGATTTTAACATATCTATGTCTCAAGTACCCCTCTTCTGTGACAATGAAAGTGCAATCAAGTTAGCCAACAACCCAGTCCAACACCAAAGATCCAAACACATAGAAGTGAGACATCACTTTCTAAGAGACCATGTAGAAAAGAAAGATATCCAACTGTGCCATGTTAGAACCGAAGCTCAGCTAGCTGATATTTTCACCAAGCCTTTAGATGAGAATAGGTTCTGTACCCTCAGGCATGAGCTAAATATCATGGATATCTCGAATGTGCAGTGAGGAAATGATGATACACGTGTACACATGATTGCATTTCTGGTTTTTTTTTATTCTCTGCATTCTACATGAGTCAGCCACCTGAGTCTCGGTTGTACCTCAGGTGGGGTAAGGTCTTATAGATACCATGCTGATTTTGCATCTTATTGAACTCATGGATTCACCATTGGGTTAGATAAGTTGGATCTCACCATCTATTTCAAGTCAACACAGCTTTAGCTCTGTATTGATTGATTGTTTGGCAAGCTGTGTTTGAAAAGAAATTCTCTCTATTGCTTTCATCTCTTATCCTTAAGATCTCTCTGGTAATCCTATTGAAAACCTTGTCAGCTGAGTCTTCCACATGAACCTCAGCTGAACACATTCAAAAATCCTGGAGAACATTCCTAAGTCTGGAGCTCAGCTCAATTTCTATTTCCTACCTGAGTCTCAGGTAGCAATCCAGCTGACCCTCAGGTGCCACAGGGCCACTCGGGATATAAAAACCCACCTCTGTAACGGTTCGCGCTAAACCCTCTTCAGAGTCTCAGTGCCCTTGCGCCCATCGCCGCCATCTGATTCTCAACGATCGTGCACTTCTCCGACGATCTTCGCTCTCTCCGAAGCTTCCCAAAGCTCTCCTGATTGTTTTGGCGCCCTCATCTCCAATCAAAATTCCAAATGTAAGTCTCCTCGAGCTGTTCTTCACGGAACTAGGGTGGTTTCCGCCTTAATGCGAATTCCAAGCTCTCGAGTAGCTTTTAGTTGTGGAATTAGAAAGAGATGATATATCTTTAACCTCTAGAACGATTTCTTGCAACTCATTGTCCAGAATTCTCAAATTTCAGCAAGATTCGATAAACCTAGGTTGCTCTGCTACTCCACCTGAGTTACACAATTTATCTCACCTGAGTGTCAGGTAGCTAAGTCAGGTAGCATGAGATGACTTGTGAAACTCTCCTAAAAACATCCACAAATAGCCAAATATTCCTGTTTTCTCTGCAATAGGATTATCTCTTATCTATTCTCTATCCTATCTCACCTATGCAGATGTCTGAATCAAGGAATGTGGCTGAGGATATAACTGATGATCTGCCCATTGGTCTGAGAACTCAGCTCCTAAGTCAGAAGCAGCAGTTAGAGTGGGAGGTAGAGCAGGCTAAAAGTCTTGCAAAGAAATTGGATGCAGAAGAAGCTGCCCAAAAATCAGTAAAAGCGCCTATGTCACCCTCTGAGCTAGCCAAAAGAGAAGCTAGGCTCAAAGAGCTACAAGAGGAGAAGCGTCAGATGGACATAGCTACAGCTCAGTCAGCTCAAAGAATGAGAGAACTAGAAGCTCAGAAAGCTAGCAAGGAAGAACAATTGAAGCAAGAAAGGAAAGCAAAAGCAGCTGAAAAGAAAGCCCAAGCTGAGGAAGCAAAGAAAAAAAGAGCTGAAGAAAGAGCCAAGAAGGCTGCTGAGAAAGAGGCAGCTATCAAAGTCAAGAAGGCTCCAGTAGTTGATACACTCAAAAGGACAAGGGCTGCAGGCAAGTCAACAGATTTATCCCTGAGCAAAGTGCCAAAGAAGCCAAGATCAAAGGCTGTGGTAGTCAAGAAGAAAACAAAGAAGCAACTCCAAGAAGAGGAAGAAGCTGAATGGAGAGTAGAAGCTCTTAAAAGACAGGAACACAGCAAACTTATCAAAAAATGGCAAGACTTAACTGATAAGTTGCCTAATGCCACAGATGAGGAAAGGCCTCAAATGAAGGATAGAATAGATGCTCTTGCAAAGCAAATCTTTGAATCACCAGATGTTCCAAAGAGTGTGAAACTCCAAAGAGAAACTCAGCTGAAGGACAAGGCAATCCATGAAGAACTCAAAAAGCTGCTGAAGCAAGAAGGAAAAGCCTCTGGACAAGAGAAAGCAGACTTGATCAATCAAATTGATCGTCTATTCCCTCAACTCTCAGAAGATTATAAGCCTCTCTGGACAAGGTTCTCAGATATCATTCTTCAAAGGAGAATAGAGAATCTCATGTTGGAGTTAAACTCTTGTGCTGATGAAGCTCGTAAGAAGCATCTACAAAATGAAATTGCTGAAACAAACTCAAGGATATTTTATACATCCAGTCCTCAAGCACTTGATGCACTGCCCCTTCAACAAGCCAGTGGTTCACTGCCTCAGCTGAGTAAGCCAGCCGAGTCTCAGGCAGCTGCATCAGCTGGACTAGAATTAGTCCTCACTGAAGTGGAACCTCAACAGAAAGCTGCCATAGAATCAATTGAAGACATTTTGACTGAGCTTGACTCAAAAGAAAAAGAACTTGATCAGACTATGGAAGAATCTATGGATAAGCTAAGATCATCTTTCGAAGAGAAGTCAACTAAAGCACATGAAAACCCAACTGAGCCACAAGCAGATCCATCAGTTGGAGTATCAGTGAGCATGGGTTCTGTATTTCAGTCTCTATCAGACTTAGAACCAGCTCAAGAAGAAACAAGACTTGAAGAGCAAGAAAAAGCAGTATCTTCTCCAGCACCTGAGTCAGTTCATAGGATGCCAACTGGGTCTCAGGCACAGTCAACTGAGACTCAGTCAGAAGACTCAGATGACTCCTACTCAAGTCCAAGTGACCCTCATCCTCCATCTCCTCGCAAGAAGAAGCAAAAGCTGTCTGAATCAGATGAAGAATATCAAGAAGAAGAGGAGAGTGGTGGAAGGAAAGAGTCAGCAGAAGAATCAGACTCATCCCCCTCTGCATCTGACTCAGAAGATATCCCGGCTGAGACTCAGTTAGAAGAGTCAGATGAGTCATTGGAAGCCAAAAACTCAGCTATATTCTCAAAAGTTGCACGATCTGACACATCAATGATGAAATTCATATCTGCAACTGCTTTCAAGAAGCTACCAAAGGCAGATGCCAGTCTAGCCTCCGTGAACCTGGACTCAAGAAGCACATCAAACTACACTGCCATGAGAACCACAAATCCATACTTTGACAGTGAAGGAAATCTGAAAAGAAGACATTGCACTGATCCAAGGTTTTGGAATGATCAGCAGCAATCAAGCTATCATCTCTTGCTGCAGAAGAAAGGTTTTGTTGACAGCATGCCAATTGATTGGGAAAATCTTGCTAAGAACGGCTTAGGAAATCTGAAGCAGATTCTAGCTGCTGTTCAACTTGATGAGATATGCAGTTTAAACCAAGATTATGATTCTGAAGCTATCAAGGAATTCTATGCAACAGTCTTTGTAGAGCAGAACAATCAAGATTATATGCTCTGGATGACAAGAGGTCAACTGCTGTGCATCACAGCTCCAGAGTTTGCAGAGATGTTCAATCTACCATCAGGGTCAAAGCTACAGAAGATCAGCATATCCAAAGGCTCAGAAGAAGATAAGAGTCTCCTGCCAGATTGGGTTCCAAATGAGAAAAGGAAGAAGTTCTTCCCTACAGGCTTTGTGCCTCCTCCTGTTAAGGGTGCAGTCCCTAAGCATATCTCCAATTTCAAAGGATTGATGAAGACACCCAAGCACATAGTGAAGATCTTGAACATATCCATCTGTGCCAAAGGTGGAGGAACTGATGCCATATACAATCCAGTATGGAGAATTCTTGAGCTCATAGCCAAGAAAGAGAAGTTTGATGTGGCCAGATACATATTCTCAGAAATAAATGAGTGCCAGAAGAACAGATCTGACAAGATGAGATATGGCTCATATCTAATGCATATGATTCTCCAAAGAACATCTTTAGCATCTGCAGTCTTCTCTCTTGACAAGAAGACATATCTCAGCAAATTCAGACCTCAGAAGGATGACCATGAAGATGAAGTTCCTTTCTACAACATCCTAAACTCATCTCAGTCGGCCTTTTCAGAGCCTCCAGAGCAAGCCACCAGAGACTCAGTCAGGTCACCTCAGCCAGCAGCTGATCTCCCAGCAATTCTACCTGAGCCTCAGGTGTCTCCCACCCGAGACTCAGCTAGAGAATCATCTCCTCCTGCTGAGCGACAAGCTTCGGTCTCTGTGAACCTTTCATCAGACAGTCTTCCTTTGGTTCAACGCCTAGACAATCCCGCAGCTATTGATGCTTTCATTAAACGGGTTGTGCCAGTACAGATCTCTGTTATCAAGAGGAGACAAGATGAACTGCAACAAGAAATGGCTCAGCTGAAATCTGAACTCAAGAGTGAGATGGCAGATCTCAAGGCCTCGGTCAACAGCAAGTTTGATCAGATCCTATCCCTTCTGCAACCAAAGCCAGCTCCCTGAGGATCTTTTTCCTTCTTCTTCCTATCTCTTTTTAGTGCTTAGTGGCAAAGGGGGAGACAGAGTAGGGAGAGAATAGCTTAAAGGGGAGAGTATTATATTCAGGGGGAGCAGTATGTAAAGGGGTAGACTAGACTGCATGTGTGTCAAGACAGCAAAAATGTTTTTATCAGTCTTGAACACCTCGTTTTTGTATTGTATTTATCACATCGGCTCTGATCTGCTCTGATACATGATATTACTCTCTTTAACTCTATGCTCTGATATTCGATATATACATGACGCTCTGATATTTGATATTTGTACTCAAGCATGCAATCCATTCTGTTATCTTATTTACTGAGTACTCCTCCAACATACCTGCTATTCCGCTGTGCTTATATTCTCAGTTATGTTGTGAGAACCTGTGCTTGCATCAACTCTCAAATGTTTAAATCTGATCTGCACACTTGTATTCAAATGCAAAATCTCACTTGTGCACATCTTAAGGGGGAGTTGATGTCAAACAAGGTTAAATGCAATACTCTTTTTATCTAAATGAATGTTTTAAAGGGGTTGCCACTAACCACCAAAAAGGGGGAGATTGAAAGTGCATCCACTCCCATGGAGCTTGGAAGGATGGCTATCTTGCCCCAGAGTTTGGTTTTGATGGTTATTGGCAATCCTCACCTGTGTCTAATGTTTTGCAATGAGTGTGAACAGGGATTAGATGGACAGGTGAAAGCTGAAGTGAGACAACTGTTGATGATGAGCCCTAAAAAGAGCAAGGAACTGGGAAGGTCAGAAGGACCAGCTGAGCTAGGTTCCTGAGGCACAGTTGCGAGGAAGCCGAGGCTGTGCTCGAGGGCAAGCGAGGTGATGGTTGCTTGATGGAGTTCAAGGGCCGTGAATGCAAGCTTGATAAGTCCTGGAGGAGCTAGGAAGCTGGTGGATCAGGACCAAGGGTTCTCTGTGCGTCTACAAGGGCAGTCGTCTTCGGTGAAGAAGCTTGGAACCAGTGCCAAGGGTCTAAGCAAGCTGGTCAGGGACTTTGGCGAGGTCATTGCTCTCTGGTCAGTTGTAGGCTTGTAGTGAGCCGGCCAGAGTTGTGCTCAGGTGCTGCCTGAGGCAACCGAGTCCACCTGAGTTTGGCATCTGAGGCTCAGGTGGGTAGCTCAGCCGTGGCTAGTAGGTTACCAGAGGTGCTCGTTAGCTGAGTCTCAGATAGGTTAGGTCTGGTGGCTCTTTGTCTGACGTGGCATGAGGGTAACGGCTAGCTGCCAGGGACCCTATAAATAGGGAACCTGGGGAGGTTTTCAACCTCGAACCTTTACCCAACCTTTGCCTCTAACCCGAAAGCAACCTGTTGAGAAAGAAAGAGCTCTAGGTCTCCAAGTGAGTGTTGCCTGCGTGCATCCATCGTGAGAGTGAGTTACTTAGTCCTTCAGGTGTAATCTTCGAGGTACTGGTTCCTCCAAGAGTGGGAGTGCTCTTGGAGTTGGTGAGCAAGCCAAGTCTTGTGTGGCTGCCACCAAGAGTCTGTGAGGGCGATTCGGGTCTGCCTGTCTTGCAGCAGCAAGATAAAAGGATTCCACACAAGAAAGGTACTCGAGGAAAGAGCACGTTTTGGTGCCGGCTGTGAGAACAGCTTCCTCAACGGAGACGTACTGCTTCGCAAGAAGTAGGAACTTCGGTAAAACAAATCATTATGTGCTTTACTTTCTGTCTTGTGATCTGCTCTTACTTATTCTGATATCTATGTATGCTTAGATCACTAGAGCACCTTTATTTGTTGCACACTAACTGAGTTTCCTCACCTGAGACTCAGTTAGCTCCTGCTAAAGCTAGTACCTTTCCTGTTCACGTCATCTGATGCACTCACCTGACTCTCACACCTGAGACTCAGTTAGCTCTGAATATAACTTGTTCTACATCAGCTGAGTTTGCTGTCTGAGTGTCTGGTGTTGATCTGATATATCTTGCTGAGTCTCAGTTACCTGTATCAGTTGCATATATTTTCTCCAGGATTGACCTATCTCCAGAAGAGAAACCATTAGGCATTTTAATTTCTAGAGCCGACCTATTCACCCCCCCTCTAGTCGACTCCTGAGATCCCTTTCATTGGGATCTCCTTATGCCAATGTTGTGTATGTTATATTTTGCTAGGATCGCAAATACTAGGGTTAATGCCAAAGGTTACCTAGGTTAAAATGCTATATCCTATAATTTTAACTCTAAAACTTATAAGTTTATATGCTCATAATTGTACTAAATTTTCTTTAAACTTGCCCCATGCATTTTCAAGGCTCACACATAAAACTCTAGGACATTCTTATTAAACCCTAATATAAACTTGACCTCAATGAGTCATGCATATAACTATAAGGATAACCATTTTAATTTCTTAAGTTTAAAATGAGACATGTTCGTATCGCAAAACCCTAGCATCTCATGCATAGCATTCCATCATGCATACATGCTGGAAACTTATTCCATTTACCACTTCCTTTCCGGTGTCTCCTGTTGCTTGCGACAGAGCCCGAAGAGGAAGAACCGCAGACCGTTGAGCTCACTCAAGTCTCCGAATCCTACGACGAAGGCAAGCAGAGCTTGTTGCATCCTTTCTAATTTCCGTATCAATGTATTGCGTGCGAATGTTTGTTTGAATTGTATGTTGAAATTGAACTCACTAGCATGCGTAGGGTTTGTTGTCGCATTGAGAAATGTCCTTATCGCCCTTTCAACTAAAAATTGCTTAAGTGAGTTGGGAGAGCCGAGGGTGTACACAATGGATACGGTTGGTGTTAATTGAAGTGTTGAAGGTGACCCAGGGGTTTGGTGATTAGAATTTGAGATTGGTCACCACACCAACCGCATGCCGGCGTGTTACTTCCCTGTCACGCGTGGACGTTACCGAGAATCGAGGCTGGGGTATGTTTGAGGTAAGTCTCGATATCACTTGGAGTTTTGCAACCTCCAAGGGAAATGCACTCGGCATATCCAGGGTGATCGTATTGTCGGTAACGATCCGAGAGATTGATTGATATTGATGTGAGATGGATTGGTGATCCTCGCGGACGTTAGCGGAATCGATGCTGGGAAATGATTGAGGTAAGTCTCGATATCACTTGGAGCTTTGCAACCTCCAAGGGAAATGCACTCATCATTTCCAGGGTGATCGTATTGCCGGCAACGGTCCAAGAGGTTGATTGAATTTAAGGGGTGTGGGCTACCCCGATGTGATATTCCAATTGTCTTGATTACTCTGTATTCATTTGAATCCTGAAGTTCACTTGATTCTACCATTTATGATTATGCTATGAACTAGGTTACCATTTTGATTATGTATTACTTTGATGGAAGCGCATCATGTTTAATTCCTGTAGTAGTGAGCATGTGTAGGACATGGAATCAAGCACGAATAAGTCTTGCGAGTACTTTTGTACTCACCTAGGATATTCCTAGACTTTTGCAGGTGAGCCAACTGTTGCGGAGTTTTGTGATGAAGTTTAATCCGAATGGTTTCCTTGGTCCGCGTTCGACTCGTGGGAATGGTTTGGTTGTTGTGCAGTGGTTGATGCACCACTGCGGGGCTTTTGTTTGTTTTCCGCTGCATTGTAAATATTTCAGTCTCAACTAAATTTACGGTTATCGCCGACTGAAGTATCTGTAAAGTTCACCAAGTGGACAACTAGTTTTAATATCATATCGTAGTGCTTTGTTATGGTATACGAGTTGTTATTCAGGCTGCCCATATGCAATGTGTGTATGATGTGAAGTGTGTGGGCATGCCGTGGAGAGTTACCGTTGTTCCCCTTTTTACTATGTCGAGCAGGAATCGGTTGAGTGACCCGCTGGCTGAGATGCTGTGCCGGCCAGGCAGGGTGTGGGTGGGTTCTACCGGGCTTTCGAGCGACCCACTAGCCTCCGGGCTAGGTTAGGGTGTGGGTAGAATCGCCGGGCTCCTCCGACCTTGTTTTGCGTGGTAGAATCCGGGAACGGCTCTAAACCTCCACCGGGTCAGGGAATCATATGTGGTTCTGGGAAGTTTAGTCGCTTCCGGCCGGCTTGCGTTGGTCAGGTGTCGGATCACTCCGCCTCGGTGAGTACGGCGCAGGTACCGTGCCACCAGGTCGACTGGTCCTTCGGCCCTTGGCGACGATTCGTTCCCCTAATCATATGTAATTCCCGGGTCCGTGACAGCTTGGTATCAGAGCCGAGCAGACCGTAGGAAGCCAATTGCAGGTGGGCGTTAGTTAGGACTCGGCAATGTCGAGAAAACTATTTGCAAAGTTAAAACCTATGTTTAAAATTTAGTAAGTAGATTGCTTCTTTATTTCTCATCCTCATCGGTCTTAGTTCTAAAGTTTCTTCTCTATTGCATTTGTTTTGCTTGTGGCTGATCTTGACCTGTTCCTTGTTTTGTCAGATGGCTTCTTTTCAGTTGATGCATGCTACCCATGGATTGGATGTCGAAGGGTTTCCGGAGGTGCTTTTGTACATGCTTCGGGAACTCGGATTTCGATATCTCCCAGAATATCTCGTGCATAGGGCCAACCTAGGGTTCGGCATGTATGAGTATCGGGCGCGCGTGTTCATTCAACCGCGTGAGAGTGACCCTCCTCATCAGCCGCGTTTCTTTAATGGTTATGGAGCAGAGTTAGAATCTGCTGTCCAAGACGCAGCTTATTCGGTTATGTGCCATCTTCGCTATGAGCTTCCGGGTCTCGCTGAAGGGCCCTTTCTCCTTCTTTCCGTCACGAACTCCTATGGAGAACGTGATACCACCTGAAGATTTTACTCAGGAGCCTAACGTGGCACTAGCTCATTTGGGCCGCCTTGTCCGATCTTTGGATGTGGCGTATCGTGCTCGTGGGTTTCGAGACAAGACGATATCGTCACCGTCTCATCATTTCCCTTGAGCTGGCTCGACACCAAGGGAACTTCTTCACACCACCACCACACTTCTGGACCGGGGAAGGCATCTACTCGGTCTATGAAGGAGGTCCGTGGGTGTATCGATATCCATCAGTGGGCGGGACAGAGATTGGAGTTCATCCTGATGTTCTGCGTCCGCAAATGGCTGTGGGTGGTGTTCGTCGCATCCCCACCGTCACTCCTCAGTTTGGCCATGGAATTCCCTTGTTCCATACCATGGTCCCTCTTCCCACCGACTTGGAGGCAATGGAGATTCGTCGTAATGAAGGATTTCCGTATAGTCCATAGCGGTGTGGTTCAGTCTTAGCTTCTGTTTGGGTCGCAATTTTGTGATGTAAAGTTGATCCAAACCCTAATCCTTTAGGTAGCTTTTTGGAGGCATGTAAGCGGGTATTGGTGGCTGCCAATTTTGGTACCTTGTGTATGTTTATCTCTCCCTTTACGGTGATTTAAACCGCAGCCCCATGTAATGAACTATGTTGAACGTGTTAATACACTTGTGTATTTTGTCAATCGTTCTTACATTCGTTCTATACTTCATTTTCCTCCTGAAAATGTGTATGAATTAATGTAACATGTTCATGAATACCTTGTCTTACTATCGTGGAAAGTTATTTTCCAGCCTCTCGTGTTGTCGTCTCATCGTGTTGTCGAATGGTTGCAACAGGATGGCGTCGGGAACTCGTGGAGCCGGTCGTGCTCGTCGTGATCGCGACGAGGAGGAAGTGCCACCTCCTCCTCCTCAGCAACCTAATATTGCGGATCTGCTGGCGACTCAGAATCGGATTCTTGAACAGCTGGTGCGCAATCAGAGCCCAGGAGGTGGGCAAGCTCGTGGTGGTCTGGCTGATTTCCAGCGAACTCAACCAGCCATTTTCGACCGGGCAGATGATCCTTTGGAAGCAGACAACTGGATTCGCACTATTGAGAGAAAGCTTCAGCTAGCTCAATGTGCTGAAGCCGATAAAGTTAGTTTTGCTTCTCATTTTCTCGAGGGTGCTGCTGCGGATTGGTGGGATAATTTCCTCGCTATGCAAGCCCCTGGCCATGTCGTCACCTGGGCAGAGTTTCGGACTGGTTTCCGAGCATTCCATATTCCTGCCGGTGTCATGGCGTTAAAGAAAGAAGAATTCCGTGATCTCTGGCAAGGAAGTGAAGTTTGTATCGCCATCCTTATCAGGGCATCTCTTTGCCGCGTATGGCACTCATACCCAAGGACTTGAGTCTGTTCCTGTGGTCTATGAGTATCCAGATGTTTTCCCTGAGGAATTGCCTGGTATGCCTCCTGATCGAGCGGTAGAGTTTGTTATTGATCTTCCGCCTGGGACTGCTCCTGTTTCGAAGCGTCCATATTGAATACCCCCAAATGAGTTGTTAGAGATGAAGAAACAACTCAAAGAGCTTGAAGACAAGGGCTTCATTAGGCCTAGTTCCTCACCGTGGGGTTGTCCTGCTATGTTCGTGAAGAAGAAAGATTCGAGCTTGCGGATGGTAATTGATTACCGCCCATTAAACGAGCTCACCGTGAAGAACAAATATCCTCTTCCTCGAATCGATGACCTGTTCGATCAATTATCTGGAGCATGTGTCTTCTCCAAGATTGATCTCAGGTTGGGTTACCACCAGATTAAAATCAGATCTGAAGACATTCCTAAAACTGCTTTTACCACTCGTTATGGGTCATACGAATATACCGTTATGTCCTTCGGTTTAACCAACGCTCCTTCCACTTTTATGCAACTCATGAATTCGGTGTTCATGGAGTATCTTGATCAGTTCATGATCATCTTTATCGATGATATCCTCATCTATTCTAAATCTGAACCGGAGCATGAAAACCATTTGAGAAAGGTGCTCGAAAAGCTCCGAGAACATAGACTGTACGCAAAATTCTCCAAGTGTGAATTTTGGAAATCCCAAGTGGAATTTCTGGGTCATGTTCTTTCAGCAGAAGGTATTGCTGTAGACCCGAGTAAAGTGCAAGCCGTTCAAGAGTGGAAGCAACCCAAATCTCTTCCGGGCTACTCCTTTCCAGTGCAGTGAGGGCAGAAGTGAGCAGGGTAAGTTGCGGTGTGTTTGGGATCTCCTTATGCCAATGTTGTGTATGTTATATTTTGCTAGGATCGCAAATACTAGGGTTAATGCCAAAGGTTACCTAGGTTAAAATGCTATATCCTATAATTTTAACTCTAAAAATTATAAGTTTATATGCTCATAATTGTACTAAATTTTCTTTAAACTTGTCCCATGCATTTTCAAGGCTCACACATAAAACTCTAGGACATTCTTATTAAACCCTAATATAAACTATAACGATAACCATTTTAATTTCTTAAGTTTAAAATGAGACATGTTCGTATCGCAAAACCCTAGCATCTCATGCATAGCATTCCATCATGCATACATGCTGGAAACTTATTCCTTTTACCACTTCCTTTCCGTTGTCTCCTGTTGCTTGCGACAGAGCCCGAAGAGGAAGAACCGCAGACCGTTGAGCTCACTCAAGTCTCCGAATCCTACGACGAAGGCAAGCAGAGCTTGTTGCATCCTTTTCATTTCTATATCAATGTATTGCGTGTGAATGTTTGTTTGAATTGTATGTTGAAATTGAACTCACTAGCATGCGTAGGGTTTGTTGTCGCATTGAAATGTCCTTATCGCCCTTTCAACTAAAAATTGCTTAAGTGAGTTGGGAGAGCCGAGGGCGTACACAATGGATACGGTTGGTGTTAATTGAAGTGTTGAAGGTGACCCAGGGGTTTGGTGATTAGAATTTGAGATTGGTCACCACACCAACCGCATGCCGGCGTGTTACTTCCCTGTCACGCGTGGACGTTACCGAGAATCGAGGCTGGGGTATGTTTGAGGTAAGTCTCGATATCACTTGGAGTTTTGCAACCTCCAAGGGAAATGCACTCGGCATATCCAAGGTGATCGTATTGTCGGTAACGATCCGAGAGATTGATTGATATTGATGTGAGATGGATTGGTGATCCTCGCGGACGTTAGCGGAATCGATGCTGGGAAATGATCGAGGTAAGTCTCGATATCACTTGGAGCTTTGCAACCTCCAAGGGAAATGCACTCGTCATTTCTAGGGTGATCGTATTGCCAGCTACGGTCCAAGAGGTTGATTGAATTTAAGGGGTGTGGGCTACCCCGATGTGATATTCCAATTATCTTGATTACTCTGTATTCGTTGAATCCTGAAGTTCACTTTGATTCTATCGTTGTGATTATGCTATGAGCTAAGCTTCCGTTTTGATTATGTATTACTTTGATGGAAGCGCATCATGTTTAATTCCTGTAGTAGTGAGCATGTGTAGGACATGGAATCAAGCACGAATAAGTCTTGCGAGTACTTTTGTACTCACCTAGGATATTCCTAGACTTTTGCAGGTGAGCCAACTGTTGCGAAGTTTTGTGATGAAGTTTAACCCGAATGGTTTCCTTGGTCCGCGTTCGACTCGTGGGACTGGTTTGGTTGTTGTGCAGTGGTTGATGCACCACTGCGGGGCTTTTGTTTGTTTTCCGCTGCATTGTAAATATTTCAGTCTCAACTAAATTTACGGTTATCACCAAGTGGACAAATAGTTTTAATATCGTATTGTAGTGCTTTGTTATGGTATACGAGTTGTTATTCAGGCTGCCCATATGCAATGTGCGTATGATGTGAAGTGTGTGGGCATGCCGGGGAGAGTTACCGTTGTTCCCCTTTTTACTATGTTGAGCAGGAATCGGTTGAGTGACCCGCTGGCTGAGATGCTGTGCCGGCCAGGCAGGGTGTGGGTGGGTTCTACCGGGCTTTTGAGCGACCCACTAGCCTCCGGGCTAGGTTAGGGTGTGGGTAGAATCGCCGGGCTCCTCCGACCTTGTTTTGCGTGGTAGAATCCGGGAACGGCTCTAAACCTCCACCGGGTCAGGGAATCATATGTGGTTCTGGGAAGTTTAGTCGCTTCCGGCCGGCTTGCGTTGGTCAGGTGTCGGATCATTCCGCCTTGGTGCGTACGGCGCAGGTACCGTGCCACCAGGTCGACTGGTCCTTCGGCCCTTGGCGACGATTCGTTCCCCTAATCATATGTAATTCCCGGGTCCGTGACACCCTATATGTCATATCAAGTCCTCATGTGGATTTGTGATCATTCCTAAAGAAGAACCTACCTTATTTCAATTGGGCAATGGTAGGCTTGGGTCTCCTATGCTTATTAGTGATCCTCTCTTCTTGATTGATCCTCCTCTTGATCTATTAATGGCCTTCCTCCTTCACTTCATGTTGTATCTGATAATCTTGAGCTCCTTTTTCCTGATGGTTTTGCTCCTGAGCTAGGGCCTTATTGGTCTTGCTCCTGCCCTCCTTCTCCTTGCTGCCCCTGATGATCTCTCGTGCTTGGTTGCTCTAAATGGTCACTATAGCTCTCTTGCGGCTAATATTGTGAACTTGGAAATGGTGTGTCGATGCTAACAGTAGTGATGGTGGCTGCTGTTGTATTGGTTCACTTGGTGGTTTGCCCCTATTTCTACAAAGCTTCACCACCTCTTGCTGCCTTACTTCACTTTGCTGTGCTGATCCTTTACCTTGGTCGGCTACTACGGGATATGTTTTGGCTGATATTTCACCTTGGTTGTCTTACATGCTAAGTTAAATTGACTCTAGTCAATAAGTGTGGGCTGCTGGATATTTACTCGTTGGATGACTTATAAGTCAAGAAAATTTGACTTTGTTCAATATCCTTGGGCTGCTGGATAACATTCAATTGGTGATGCCTATCTGATCCTTTGTTTTCCTTCTCTAAAACAATTTTCTTTTTCAAACAAAATGAAACTTATGGAGGCAAGTAGTATAGGAAAAATAAAATATAATTTTAATACTTCTCACCTCTTTTCTTTCTTAGCCATGTGGCATTTCTCGAAAGTGAAATCATTTTTCAAACTTATTATAAAACACCATTTTCGAAAGCTTTTTGCCTCCTACAACAATTTTTAGGTCCTAACGGCCCCGAGTTTATATACTTGGTGGCCTTAGACACCGCAAACATTTCTGAAGGTTACCTCCCCCGACACTTGATGTTCCATTACAACTTGACACTCAACGCTAAAGACTAGGCATACGAATTAATGTATAGGTAGAAAATATCACTCATGTAATTTTTCTTTCTTCTTTATTTATTTTGTAATGAAGAATTATAATCTTTCTTTTGTACATCGTTATCAATTGTTGTATATCTTATAATGATTTTCTTCACTTAAATAAAGTTCTAATTTCAATGTATATATATGTGTATGAAATACTTGCAATGAATGCCATGTATGGGATGAATGTGCAATACAATTCTGCTCCACCTAGTCTAGTCAGCACATGACTTGACCGAAATCGACCAACTCAGCAGCATGAGTTGAGTCCCTTTTCGTCTCACGTTTCCTCTGGCTAGATCTAAAACTAGGGTTCTCACAATTAATATGTGATTTATGTGACATAAAATCAATATTATTAAAGTTGTATTCAAACATACTTACTTATGATTATCATTTTTTATCATATAAAACACATATTAATAAAGTAATTATTGGTCAAAGTTTTTTCTTAATCAATCAAATGCGTCTTATATTTTTGAACGAAGGGAGTATCCATCTATTTGCAGTGCCTTGCTTTGCCAAAATAAGCCAAACATTCTCGACTTAGCAAACGTTGTCACTGCCTGGCATTGACATATTGTTTTCTTAACTGAAGGTTGTCTAAGATGTAGCACCATTTGTTGGATACAAACCGTGTGCTCATACAGCATTTTGGTAGCCGACAAAACATGCCTTGAATGATTTATTGTCATTGGCACCCAAATGCCTTCCAGATAATAATGGTTTGAAGAATGTCACGGTCGAGACATGTACATTTGGACGAAATTAACACTACACTGTACTAGCTTTTCCCGTTCTTGCACATATATATGTACTACTAGCTCGGAGATGCGCGCATTTGCCACGCCTATCGATCTTCAAGGAATATATAGGTAACTAATATTTTGACAGTATTAGGTTGGTGGTGCGTGTCCGTTGCCATACCTATCCATCTTTAAGGAATATAGGTAACTAATATTTTAACAGTAGTAGGTAAGCATTGTAGGATATTTAGCAAATAGAAGGGCTAAATATCACGTGCGCATTGCCGCTCCCGTCCCTAAATGGTCAAACCTTAAAAGAGTTTTATGATTTATTAAATTATGGAATCATTTGAATCATATAAGATCTAATTCTTCAATGTAGAAAAGATTCAAAGCACTGATGCTTTACAGGTCCATAGACCTGCAAAGACAATTTCTGCACTAAGCACCACTCCACTAAACTGTATTGCATATTATATATATAAACAAGAAAAAAACTTAACACTCTGAATCAAGACCCTTCTAGTTGCATTTTCATCATAAACAAGATTTTACTGAAAATAATCAATGTAAATAATGCCAAAAAATGTTTGGATGATTTAACATGAAAAGGACACTGTTGTATGATACAAATCTAAGGTAGGTATATCAATATTTTAGATTATAGAATGGAGTATCGATAGAAATCTTGGCAATGGCATCATGAACTTGCTGAATCAAACATTGTTGAAGACTTGATTAAATATAAACAATAAATATGAAAACTAAAATTTATATGGATTAAAATCTATTTAGATATCTTGGCACTTTAATTAAACAACAATCCAATTTCCTTTTCTATGTCAGCTTGTAGGAAATCTTTACATAGATCTTTTGCTCCTATGATTCTGCAAAATATGATAAGATGGATGGCAGACAAAAGAAGACGATTGTGAGAAACTGTGAGCTATGATGTGAAGCAGAGAAATAATTCTTATAATACCTTTGTCTTCTTTCCCAACTTTTTGGTTCTAGTAATGATATCCTGTGGGATCTACAACTATAAGAAAACAACATTGATCAAGTGAACACAATACCGTAAGGGTATTAATAGCATTGACAAAATGCAACTCAAACATGAAGTATGTATTCCTTTCAAGCACAGTAATCAGGTAAAGATGCATATAATTAGAATCATAGCTAATATAACAGTCCTTTATTGAAGTGGAAAGTTAAATTTACGTAGCAAATTACATCATTGTTGCACAACATAGCAAAGCCTTTTGTTCAAGTATATATGTTAATCCTGAAAACGCTCACTTGGTTATATTCGACACACAAATTTTATACATCTATATAGAAGGGGAAAAAATAATTCAAACAGACAACTAACACTGTGCATAGCTATAAGACACATGAACACCCCAACACTATCCTTGAGCATACATAGGCAGAATAAGAAACTACTACTGTCAACAACTCTAATACTGGACAACAATAAACATAATAATCCTAGGCAATGAAGTAATAAGTACCTAGCTACATGATCTGAATAATAACCAGCTCAAGGAACATGGCCACTTGTGCAAAGGCAATTTAGAGCTAACTGAAAACTACAAGATCCATAAAATGTATTAAAACAAAAATAAGAATTCCACATGGCCAAATCTACAATGAACCTGAAAACTGTGGAAATACAGAGACATACCTAACTGGAGGCTGTATAACTATTATTTTTATGGAAGATTTTTTCAGGAAATATGTGTCCAGAAATTATTTTCTTTTCCAGCATTCAAGTGCAACTGTTGCGAACGTATTACAACAATTCAAGAATAAAGAACTGAAATTTTGGAAGTTGCCTTTCATCATCACTCAGCTTTTCCTAGTTCTGCCATTTAGAAAAATAGGTATCTTCACCTTACTAAGTTGAGGCTTTGATTAGCCTTTTAATCATTATTCTTGTATCCCAAGAGCTTTATATTCCTCCTAACAAAAACTCACAAGGCCAGGAGATCTGCCCGTGTTTGCAAGTTAAGAAATTGCATGAGCACACACATGTCATTACTCTAAATTTGCAGAAATTTCAGTATCAGTGAACCTAGGAAGAACTAAACAATTGAAATTACAAAGAAAAGACTTTTTCTCAATCCAAATGTTAGGAAAATTAGGCATGAAAGACCATGTTTTTACACAGACTGAACTACTGAGGACTGTCTTTTTACCAATGTAAATGTTTCTTTAGTACAAAATTTGGAAAAGACCCAACAATGTAAAGTCTAAAGAAAGGTCAGGAACAATAACTGTGACATCTACATTTAATATGAACAGTAACCTGCACATCTACATCTGTGTGCCGCTATATCAGGAACCATCAATTCATGTATTTTATTTTCTTTTCTTGATAGGCATAGTTAAAATACAGCAACACAGTGATGTAGACAGTCAGATGGAACACATTGGAGATAAAACCTAAGAATAGTAGCACACTTTTGACTTTTGTAATCATGTTTACTATGGCAATCATGCCCGTAAGCTGATAAGTATGTATTGAACTATATATCCACTACCATACAACCTTAGATCCATAAGTACAATAAATCTTTTTAATGATGGTCCAATTTTTACTGGTGCTTCAATTGGTGTAGCCTCTGATATGCAGAACATTAGCTTTGTTTAACCAATAGTACAGACCAGCAATAGCATAATATATGAATATAATAGACATACATATATTGTGCATCAACAGTACAATCTAGACCACAGCAATAGCATATAACAATACAGTCTAGTGAGGTGGAGCAGCCAACTATTGTGCATCAACAACTAATTCAATGTGCAAGCCGCATTGCCGAAATGTGTATTGTTAAACCATAAATTGCAGAAGAAAGCGTCACTACAAAAACCTTTTCCACTGATTCCGGTGTATAGTTGTATATGTGAAAGATAACCTTTAATGCCTGTATATATGTACCTTTGATAGAAGTTGCTAACATATATTAGTGGTACCGTCGTTTAATACCAGCAGCAAGCTGCATATTGGCGAACGTTTCTTCACCTGAATTAAATAAAAAAAGAGCATCAGTAGGTCAGGAACCATTGATTTATATATTTTATTTTCTTTTCTTGATAGACATAGTTAAAATATAGCATCTCAGTGATATAGAGAATTAGATAGGTCAGGAACCATTTGATTTATACATCGGAGATAAAACCTAAGAATAGTATTACACTTTGTAAGTATGTTTACTATGCCAGTCATGGCCATGAGTCGATAGATATATATTGAACTGTATGTTCACTGCAGTCAACCTTAGATCCTTTTAAACACAAATGAATCTTCTAAACGATGGTGCGATTTTTCCTAGTGCATGCACTAGTCTATCCTCTGATAAGCCGACTAAGAGAAACTTTAATAGGATAAATGGAGTGTAGTAAAATTTGGAGGTGGGATGCCCTATTCTCATGGCATACCACTTTATTAGGTTCTGGAAAATAAAAGCATATATAATATGAGGAACAAATCGTCTAAAAAATCTCAAAAGTGTAATGCTTCTTCACTCTGACTTAATCTAAGAAAAAAGCACTTCTGAAAATGAAAAGCATATACATTAAGAGGAGCCACTCGTCTAAAAATCTCAAGAACCTAATATTTCTTCAATCAGATTCAAATTGTAACAAAAAAGACAAAGAACCTAAGAATTTTCCATTTTGAATCATAATATGCAAGAAAAAGGACAAATCAGGTAAGTTCTCCTGTAACAATTCATGTTTAGATGGAAATCATTTGAAGAGAAATTAATTCACCAATAGCTATGCATAGTCGATGCATCATAAGAAAAGCCTCACCACAAATCTTCCATTGGCACCTATAAGGATCCATTGGCTTGCACAACAAGATCCTAACACCTCTACCTGTTCCACTACTGTAAGAAAGCGAACCAAATATAAGCAATTGGCACAAAATACCCAAAATCGTCCGCATGTTTGCTTCTGAGAACCCCCCCCAGATAGGATAGACTCCCTTCCACATAGGAGTCCAACAAAATCAACTCAATTTGGGCATGTAGGAACGAAATGAGGGTATAAAACTGAATATTGGTGACGAGAAAGGACTTGTTACTCCAGGTTAAGTAATGGTGTATAGGATAAGGAAATGCAGCACAGGGGCAATAGCCAACCAAATCTACATCAAAGAGACAAATTTGTAATTCCTAAACTGAGCAGCAACATACTATGCGGTGTATAGAATGGATCAATGAAAGGAAGCACATGGGCAGCAATTTATTCCACTTCCGCATCAAACGAGCGAGCGGGTAATGGGGATTACTAGGGAGTCGATGCTAGTGCATACCAGGGACCAAGAACTAAGAAAATGTAATCCAAGAGTGCAACGGAAACAAGAGGTCACCTTTGCCGCAAAGACGCTTCCTGGTGATGATGCTGAACACCTTGATGGGCACGTGCACGAGCGCTTCACCCCCAACAACCTTCACCAGATCAAGGTGCACTGTTGATGCAGCAACATCAGCACAACAAACACAAATAGATCAAACTCATGTAATGATCTCCTAAATCACAATGAAAAGACAAGCATCAGAGGGAAGGGTGGGTTATGGATGACCACCTTTCTCTCCTGGCACACTTGGATGAGAGGGTGATGAGTATCCTGTGCTGCACCTCCTGCACACCCTCTAACCCGGCCTCCTTTGTCGCCCCTTTCCTTCCCCAACCACCAGCACTCCGCTGCCGTCACCAAAGCGCTCCATCCTGAATGGGCGCGTTAGGTGGAAGGGCGCGACTGGCTAGGATCTGGGTAGCAGATGGCAGAGTTGGGAGGGGCTGCAGGTTGGATGTAGTCGCTCTGTCGTCACTCAGGCCTGCGCGCTATTGGCCGCTACCGTCGAGGTTCTCCTACCGTGGATGCGGGACTCCTACTTAGAAACTCCTCCTCGCATCGGTGAGGGGGTGCATGAGGCCACCGCCACCGAGCTGAGGTCCGGTGGTGAGGGCCTAGCGTTTGGAGCTCATCTCTATTCCCTCACCGCTTGCAGTGTGAATCGAGAGAGCAGTGCGACCTGTGGGAAAGGAGCCCTGACCAAGGTGGAGGGCATGAGGGCCGGCGTGTCGGAGGCGGTGCCGGCACCGCACCTAGGGTTCGCCCGCATGCCCTAAGAGAGGAGAGATCAGGAGGAGTGGAGTGACCGGTTCGGTGCGGAGAGAGGAGGTCGCCCTCCATGAGCGCCTGATGCACAGCTTTGCCGTGCGGGCCACAGCACGACCTGCACACCCGCGAACCCGACTCAACCAGGTTGCACCGATTTTGTCCCCTGAGGGGACATCGCCGCGGATGGGCACCCTAGCAGGCCACCTGGTGCCCGCGAACCAGCATGCCTGCCACGGACCCGCGCTCGAGCAGAGCCCATTCGCCTCTATCATGGCCATCGATCGCCGATCGGACATAATGGAACGCAGACGCACTGAGGAGGCTCGGAGGCTGCTCCGCTTTACTGTCTCTAATGATTGCGATGTGCATGCATGCATGCATGCTAGTTGCTGGAAAAAAACAAGAGGAAGTAATGCTCCCCAATCGAGAATCTGCAAATGTTTATCCTGCAAGAGGCCAATTCTGATCTGTGACCACTGAACAAAAATAACATCAGGTCCGGTTGTTCATCATTAGTCTTAAAAAAAATCATTCATCATTTGGCTTGTTTACAGCCCAATACATGTGGTAGATTCGCCAACAATAAGTTTGCAGTTACTAGGTTATGTACAGCTTTCGTAATCCTTACAAGGGGGTGTTTGATTGGGCTTTTCAGCAGCTTTTTACTGGAAAAAGCTGCAGCCCAACCAAATGGCCAGCTTTTTAGCAGCTTTTGCAAATGGTAGCTGTAGACTTTGCAATGCAAATTTAGCTGTTTGGCAAAGCTGCCTTCTGCCAGCTTTTTGTAATTTGCTGAAACTTTAGTGCTCATTTTCTAAAATGTTATAGATGGTTTAGATCAATTAAAAGTCATATGTTCATTTTCCCACAGTCACATTAGCATTTCCAGACAGCCAGCCAACAGCAGCTTTGTCAACAGCCACCACCTAACCAAACAGGCCCCAAATAATATCCCAGTAGCTAGCTTTTTATTCTGGTCTGTTTATCTTGTTTTGTTCGTACGTTTTCTCCTGACATAGTTCAATAAATAAAACTCCTTGCCCTTTTCGTAATATCCCAGCAGCCAATTATTTATGTATCTTCCAAGCACTGTCCATTCTACACTGCAGAACTTTATGTACGCATTCGCATTCCAAACATGCTTGTGGGGCAGCTTTTCTCATCAGTTTGCTAAGCAATAAGAAGCACGTGTTGATTATTCCTTTTGCTCTGTAGGTGATCAACTAGATCAGTAGTGATCATCCACATTTTCTTTTCTATAACATAATCAGCGTCCTGTAATCTTAATGCGCCCTGTTGTTTTACTGAGAAGTTGAGAACGTTCGCCATTAGTGAACCCGGCCGTGTCGCTCAACAATAACACCCAAAATAGTTGGACCTGATCTGGCCTTTATTTGTCTAACTCGTTAAAGTTGACATATAAATGGCATCTTCTTCTTGAGGACTTGTCTTGGAATATGACAATCTGCTCCCTAGGATAAATGTAATCAGCTTGGACTTTACTGTCTGGACAATGCTATTATTTTTTATTGTGTTGTAGGTGTTTTGACTTTCTATTTTGTAGTTGCTTTCGTAGGTTCCATCCAGCTGGCCACGTTTTGATAATTATTTGTCAAATTCTAATCCTTTTGTAAGTCAATTATTTGGTTTTGATGTCTTTGATATCATTTAAAATAAATTAAAGGCTACACCAATCGATCGATGTAAGGACCGAAGAAGATCCACTCTATTTTTTATCTATTTTGTTTAGATCTCGCAGAAATGTCGTTTAGACCAATTCGGAGTCAAAGGAAGTGAATGTTGGCGCTGCTTAATCAATCGGGATTTGCGAAAGATGCTTTCCTGTTAGCACATTCTGTTCAAGGACGGCTATAGCTAGCTACACGGGCAGTTAATAATGAAACACCTAGAACATAATGGTGGCATCAAATATTATACCATTTGGAAAGTAATCGTAACATATAGGCACAGGAAACTTTAGATATCATGTTTTTTGGATTCTCATGAGAAAGGAAAATGAAGAAATTGTATAATGTAGCTGTTTGGATGCTCTATGAGAATTTGCAGCAAAATATTTTTGATTAGAGAGAAATAGAGAGATAAAGACACATGTCTCATTAGACTTTTCAAAGGAAGGGAAAAATGAGGTTTGAGTGGATGTTTAGAATCCTCCAAAAAGTGGAGGAAAGGAAGAATTTCTAGAAAGTTTCCTATAGGGTTCCATTCCTATGAAATTCCTACAAAATCCTTTGTTCCAAACAACGCCTGATTTTATGTCAAATATGTATACGTGTAGGGTTACGTATTGGACTTTGGGATCATTTAGAGTTACGAATAGACTCTAATTCATATGTGAATTGGATTATATTAGGTCTTAGATTTAGACTCTAGCACTCTTAGGCCCTATATAATAAGGGGACACCATACATTGTAACCAAAGCAAAACCGAAGTAGATGAAGTAGGGGACCGTTACACCGCCCTCTAGGGGCAGTCATACCAGTCAGCATAGTCAGAAGACTTGTCAGGGCAATCAGACTAGCCAGGGCTCGAGGCAACGTGATTCGATTCTCCAAGATGTTCAAGAAGGGAGGTGCCGACAAGTGCTTCAGCAAAGGAAGAAGCCACAAGAACTCAAAGGACATACAAAAGAAACACACCAAGAGGGCATGCTTCGAGTGCGGCAAGACGAACACTTCATTACCACTTGTCCGAATAAGAAGGATATGAAGAATGAGAAGGAGTAGGGGCACAAGAAAAAGAAGCATCATGGGAAGGGCAAGTTCATGAAGAAGAATCACTATAAGGCTCAAGCCCATATTGGCGAGGAAATTGATTCCTATGATTCAAGCTCCCCACTCCGAATTCGATGATGATAATGATGGAGTTGCCAGTCCGCCATGGCAAGTCTAAGACCCATGATGTCCATCTTCGACCACTCAAGTAAGGACGTGGCAAAGGGGTCAAAGGTATCATGAATCACCAGGTCTCCTACCTATGATGATAGTGACGATAATTCGCTTGATGATGATCTTGATGCTTTGAGTATGACTAGCTATGATGCTCTTGGTGCCACTCTTAAGAGGCAAGAGAAGTTTCTTGTGAGGGAGATAGAGAAAAATGAGGCCATAATCCTTAAGCGTAAGGAGTTTAAGGTCTCATATCGTAGACTTGAAAAGTCTCATGAGGAGCTTGTGGGTGTTCATGGAAATCTTGGGCTTGAGAACATCAAGAATAAAATAAATTATGAAACTCTTAAAATATCTCATAATATACTCAAGGGAAAGCATCTCTCTCTCATTGATAAGCAATCTACTTCATCTCAAGAGAGTGTAGAGATATCATATCCTATATGTGCTTCATTGTCCATGGATTCTCGTACTATTGCTCATGTTGATGTTACTAGTACTATTAACACTATACCATGTGAGGCAACACTTGTTAGTGAGAATGCTAAGTTGAAGGCTCAACTCCAACAAGGATCTACAAGGGTAGTAAGGCTCTCAAGGAAATTTTGAGCTACCAAAAGGAGAACTTCAATCATGAGGGTTAGGGATTTATCCAAAAGTTCAACAACAATAGTAAGACATGGACACCCCGACTATACACCAAGATCAAGTTTGTGCAAGCAAAAGTGAAACATGTGAAAGCCCCAACTTTGAGGGTCAATGGGCTCGAAGGAGTCATCCTAATCTTGTTGGTCATTTTGATGCCTTTCATGTGCTTAGGAAGGGAAAGGATGGTAAGATCCAAGCTAAATTCATTCGTGCTAAGATTGGTGATCCTGTTAGGAAGAGTTCTATTGGGTACACAAGGTTCTTGTGTCTAACTCTCAAGGACCCAAGAGGTATGTGTACCTCTAGCAGAAAGAGTTGGGTGTTGGTAGTGGATGCACCAATCACATGACCGGACGATAATATAAGTTCACATCGTTTGATAGCAAATGATCCCCCACACGAAAACATAACTTGTGGTGATAATGCAAAAGAAAAGGTAATGGGGTTAGTCCTCTTGAGGGTGGTTATAAAACAAGAGGTTAGATCATGTGGGAATGAGGAACCTCGATAGGCTTCTTAAGGATGATCACATACTTAGTGTCAAGAACATGACCTTTTACAAATATCATCTTTATAGCTCATGCCAAGTTGGAAAACAGCAGGGGAACCACATCTCGTGAAGAACATTATGACAACAACCAAGCCACTCGACTTCTTCACATGGACTTATTTAGTCATGTCACCTATGTGAGCATAGGAGGTAACTTCTATGGGTTTATTATTGTTGATGACTTTTCTAACTACACTTAAATGTTTTTCTTGCATGACAAGGGAGAGACACATAAGATCTTTAAGAAATTTGTGACAAGCACTCAAAACGAATTTAAGATGAAGATCAAGAATATGAGGAGTGAAAATAGGGACGAGTTCAAGAACACCAACATTGAAGAGTTCCTACATGAAGAAGGTGTCAAGCATGAGTTCTCCTCCATCTACACACCACACCAAAATGGAGTGGAGGAGAGGAAGAATCGCATATTCTTTAAAATGACATCAATGCTAGACAGATACAAGACTCATGACCGCTTTTGGGCGGAGGCCGTCAACACACACCATCAACCGCTTGTATCTTCATCGAATCTTGAAGAGGTCTTATGACCTCATCACCAGGAAGAAGCCAAATGTATCCTACCTCCGTGTAATACCCAGATTCGATAATTAGAGTTTTGCTCTGCATTCATGCATACATGGCATCATCATTACCCACACCTTACTTAAACTTAGTTGTAGATCAACTTTACTTTATAGAATATGTACATATCTCATCCTCGGTGGATATGTTAACAAACACCAATCAACTTATTCGAAGCATCGAACTCCGACAATAATATGAGCAAGTGGTGGGGCCAGTGAACCCCGTCGATGAATCCCCTACTAACCTTCTCTCCCTTCTTCCCAAGGTTGCCCCAAAAACCACATGAAATGATAGCTCTAATAGACTCTCCGAGTGCAAACCCTATAGTGCCGAAGAACTAGGGTTAAGGGAAAGGGGAAACAAATGTGGATGAAAACTTGTCAAACTTTAGGGATCGACTTGAATATGGAAAGATCAGCTCCATGCCAAATTTCAAAAACTTTGGAGCAACCCAAGACCTAGTTGCAGTTCAAATCGTCGAATTAGGTCAAACCCTAGATTTGAACTAGACCCCCATCTAAACCAGCTCCAAATTGATTCAAATTTCTACAGTAGCTTAAAAGTAATGTTTATAAGGTCCTGTAAAAATTTCAGAATTTTTGGAGCAAAGATTACACATAAAATAACGTGGGGAGTGGATCTGGAATAAAGAAAAAGGAAAAGAACCAGAAACCCTAAACCCTATCAGAGCCCGAAGAAGGAGACCACCTGGCTTACAGCTCCCCGCAAGATCAGGAACAACCCGAACAAGGCAAGCAGAGCTTGTTGCATTTTATTATAAGTTTACTGTTATTCCATGTGTTGCTTATTCACGTTGTGATCGACTGTGCCAACTAGCATGCTAGGGTTGCGTTGTATTGTACACCGTTGTAGTCGAAGATTGAACTTGAACATCCTATCTACTAAAATCTGAGATAAGTGAGATGCGAGAGCCGAGGGTGGAGTAAAGATGAATAAAGTTGGTATTAATTGGTGCTAACGGAGCGACCCCCGGTGTTAGAAGTTGTGTTGTCGCTATACCAACCTGAGGTGACTTCATCGTATTGCTCCCCCTGTCACGCGTGAATGTTATCGGAATCTCTGCCATGAGTTTATCGAATTGGTGAGTCCCGGTCACGGGAGGCTAGCTACCTCCGGTGGAGGGCACATTGTTATACTCATGGGGATGTATTGCCGATAACGGTTCGAGAGAGAAGTTGAATATGTTAACTGATGGAGGTGTGGTCTATTGAGAATGTGTGGTCATTAAGGAAATTGGGAATGCCATGTTTAATGCCGTATGTCGTATTTTGAGTTGTGTATCACTTGGGACATCGGCTGCTCATTATGTTTCTATCATATCATGTGGACTACCCGTCCTACCTTCACTTGTTTATGCTATGTTCTTAATTCTGTATATTGTTACTCTGAGAAGCATCATGTTTACTCCTGTTGTAGTAAATCCATGTGTAGGACATCTAATCAAGCACGAATAAGTCTTGCGAGTACTTTTGTACTCACCTAGGTTATTCCTAGAGCTTGCAGGTGAGCCGGTGGTCGAAGACTATTTCGATGACGCTTAAACTTGTGGTTTCCTTGGTTAGCTATTCGACTCATGGGATAGGTGGTGACTTTTGGTCAGCGGTCAATGCGCCGCTGTGGGACTCCTTTACTCGTTTCCGCTGTTGTTTAATTACCCCGTACTCGGATATGTTTCCGGCTATGCCCGACTGATGTAATCTTATAGTCCGATGCGGACATCTAGTTTATTATCGTAATTTAGTGCTTTGTTGTGATATCCAAGATGTTATTCAGGCTGCCCATATGCAATGCGTGTATGATATGAAGCGTGTGGGTATGCCGTGAAGGGTTACGGCTGTTCCTCTTATTACTAGGTCGAGCAGGAATCGGTTGAGTGACCCGCTGGCTGAGATGCTGTGCCGGCCAGGCAGGGTGTGGGCGTATTCTACCGGGCTTTCGAGCGACCCACTAGCTTCCGAGCTAGGTTAGGGTGTGGGTAGAATCACCGGGCTCCTCCGACCTTGTTTTGCCTGGTAGAATGCTGGAACGACTCTAAACCTTCACCGGATCAGGAATTGTATGTGGTTCTGGGAAGTCTAGTCGCTTCCGGCCGGCTTGCGTTGGGCAGGTGTCGGATCACTCCGCCTCGGTGAGTACGGCGCAGGTACCGTGCCACCAGGTCGACTGGTCCTTCGGCCCTTGGCGATCAGTCGTTCCCCTAATCATATGTAATTCCCGGGTCCGTGACAAATTGGTATCAGAGCCGAGCTGACCGTAGGAAGCCAATTGCAGGTGGTCGTTAGATAGGGCTTCCGCTGCGCCACTTGGCCAGAAAATTATTTAAAAAGTTAAACCCTATGTTCAAAAATTAATAAGTAGATTGCTTTTTATTCCTTAACCTCATCGCTCTTAGTTCTGAATGTTCTTCCCTATTGCATTTGTTTCTCCTTGTGTGGCTAACCATATCCTCACTAACCCTAAAAATTGTATAGGATGGTGTACAACATTGTGACCGACCCGCACCAGCTAGGAGGATGGGCTACCCTGTTGTGGAGGATGTTGGAATACCTTGGCGTGCCCCAGGAAGACCTCCCCGCTTTCCATGCCAAGACCTATGAGGTTCGCGGGAAGGCTCATTTTTGGATGGGATGGGTCACAGTAAGAGCCTCTGATTTGGATCAGACCTTTACGGCACCCAGAGCTGGTGATAATGATGCCCGACTTGAAGCAGCTAGGAAAGCAGTCCTCTATATACGGCATCACTTTGATGAGATCTTCCTGATTCTCCCCGTTCCGTCTAATTCCCCAGGCAAGTAATGGAGGCAACAATATCATGGTACCAGCGCCAAGCGACGACGAAGAAGAGACTGAGTTGGAGACTGTCAATCACATTGTCTCTGCGGAAATAATGTATGATGGGTTGTATGTGGATTATGGAAAAGCTACTCGAGAGGTGGAACGGCTGACAAGAGTTAACCGCAAGCTTCGTTCTGAATTGCGTCGGAGATGTCATGTGGCGAATGAAGATGAGTCATGGGGCGAGAGCCCTTATGTTCCGATACAAGAGCCGACCCCAACTCCGCCCTGTGAGACCAATCAACCCCAGAGTTCTGGAACGAAGCCACGCAAGAGGATGACATCCCGTGAGTATCTGCGACTCTTCACCCCAAAATCCTCACAAGGAGGTACCTCGACACCAGCCGCTCCAGTCCCCTACCTATGAAGCCGCTGCAGAAGAAGAAGAAGAAGAGGACCCGTCGATTCGTGTGTGGTACACCACCAGTAACCCACCGACCGACGAAGAGTAGGATGAGTGGTTGAAGGATAGGATTTCGGAAGTATCTAGCACTAGTAGTTAGACGTCGTAGTGCTGATTGGATTTTAGTGTCAAGATGTTGGTCTCTTTTGTGGTGTAAGCTGAACCAAATTCTAGACTTAAGGCATCTGTTTGGAACCATGTAACTGGGTATCGGTGGCTGCCATTTTGACACATTGTTGATGTTTATTTCACCATAAGGGTGATTTAAACCGCAGCCCCACGCATGAACTCCGACAATCGTATCAATGTATTCGTGTGTTAGCGTCAACTTTCCTTGCCATTGTTTTGTGCCTCATTTTCTCCTGAAAGTGCGTATGAAACGATGTGCCATATCCTTGGTTACCTTGTCTACCCCTGTGGAAATGTTCTTGATTTCCCAAGTGTTCAACTCCTTTAACTCATCCGGTGTCTTCTGATTTCAGCAGCATGGCATCCGGAACCCGTGGAGCCGCTCGCGGGCGTCGTGAGCGTGAAGAAGAAGAAGTGCCACCTCCCCCCCAGCAGCCCAGCGTAGCAGACTGCTGGCAACCCAGAATCGAATCTAGAGCAGCTAGTGCGCAATCAAGGCGCAGGAGGTGGTCAAGGCAGAGGCAGTCTGTCTGATTTTCAGCGGACGCAACCAGCCACTTTGATCGGGCCGATGACCCTCTTGAGGCAGATAACTGGATCCGCACGATTGAAAGGAAGCTTCAGCTGGCCCAGTGTGCCGAAGAAGAGAAGGTCAACTTCGCCTCCCATTACCTCGAAGGAGCTGCAGCCGATTGGTGGGAGAATTTCCTGGCCTTGCAAGCCCCCGGCCATGTGGTCACTTGGGCCGAGTTCCGAACCGGCTTTCGTGCATTCCATATCCCTCGATGGCATCATGGCCCTGAAGAAGGAAGAATTCGTGATCTCCGACAAGGGCAAAGAAGTCAGTTTAGAGTTTCTCCGCGAATTCAACCACCTCGCCCGATACGCACCTCGTGAAGTCTCCACGATGAGGACAAGATGGAGAAGTTCATGGAAAAGTTGAATGAAGAGATGCAAGCCAAGTTGGCCGCTGTGGATGTGCAAGACTTTCAGCAGCTTGTGAACAAGGCAATCAAGATAGAGGCGAAGGAAGCAGCTCTCAGTCAGTCCCGCAAGCGCGAGAGGGAGGCGCTGAGATCTGCCGCAAGCAGTTCGCAGAAAGCCGCGGGTGTGGCAGCAGCAACCACCCCGTCCTGCGGGACAGTATCCTCCAAGGTCCGCAGGGTTATGCGCCTCGTCCCTCAGCCGCAAAGTTTCAACCTCGCCCCCAGGGAGGACAGCCACAACCTCAGCTCGACCTCAGCAAAGTGAGGTGCTACAACTGTGGAAATATGGGGCATTTTGCCAACAATTGCATCCATCCACGCACGGGGACTCTCCTTTGCCCCCAAGGTGCAGCAAGGACAAACAAGAGGAGGACCCCAAGTCAGAGGATCAGCCCCCACAAGCCCCAAGTCCCCGGCCGTGGCAGAGTAAACCACGTCACAGCCGAAGAAGCACAGGATGCTCCAGAGGTGGTGCTGGGTACGCTCTCCGTGAACTCAACTCCTGCCACCGTTCTTTTCGATTCCGGAGCATCCCATTCATTCATATCCAGCAAATTTGTGCATGAGAATCATGTTCCATCATCAGCATTGCATCCTCCCCTCCTTATTGCAACGCCTGGTTCGGAACTGAGAACCGAGTCTGTCTGCGAGGGTGTTAAGATAGAAATTGGTGGGGAATCCTTTTTGGCCAACATGGTAGTTCTGGGGATCAGCAGGATTAGATGTTATATTGGGCATGAATTGGTTGATACAGCATAAAGCCAAGATAGACTGTGCCGGAAGATCAGTGTCCCTTACCTCTGATTCCGGTAAAGAAGTGATGTTTGTGTCCTCGTCTCCATCAGGGTGTCTCTTTGCCCTGACTGGTACCCAGGACCAGGGAATTGAGCTCATTCCAGTAGTATGCGAGTACCCGGACGTCTTCCCGAAGAGTTGCCGGGTATGCCCCCTGACCGTGCAGTGGAGTTCGTCATCGATCTTCCACCTGGAACCGCTCCCGTGTCAAGGCGCCCGTATCGGATACCCCCAAATGAATTGTTGGAGATGAAGAAGCAACTCAAAGAACTTGAGGATAAAGGATTCATTAGACCTAGTTCCTCACCCTGGGGTTGTCCAGCCATGTTTGTGAAGAAGAAGGATTCAAGCCTAAGGATGGTAGTTGACTACCGCCCATTGAACGAGCTCACAGTGAAGAACAAATGCCCTCTTCCCAGGATTGATGACCTATTCGATCAGTTGACCGGAGCATGTGTCTTCTCCAAAATTGACCTCAGGTTGGGCTACCACCAGATAAAGATCAGATCCGAAGACATTCCAAAAACAGCCTTCACTACTCGTTACGGGTCATACGAGTACACAGTCATGTCCTTCGGTCTGACCAATGCCCCTTCCACCTTTACACAACTCATGAACTCAGTATTCATGGAGTACCTTGATCGATTTGTTGTCGTCTTCATCGACGACATCCTCATCTATTCCAAGTCCGAATCAGAGCATGAAGATCACTTGAGACTGGTGCTCGAAAAGCTCCGTGAGCATCGTCTGTATGCCAAATTCTCAAAGTGTGAGTTTTGGAAGCACCAAGTGGAGTTTTTGGGTCATGTGCTCTCAGCCCAAGGTGTCGCCGTAGACCCAAGCAAGGTGCAAGCAGTACAAGAGTGGAAGCAACCCAAATCAGTTACCCAGATCCGAAGTTTCCTTGGACTGGCAGGATATTACCGTCGATTCATCGAAGGTTTCTCCTCCATAGCGAAGCCCATGACTGAATTGTTGAAAAAGGACAAGAAGTTCGTGTGGTCTGACAAGTGCGAAGCAAGCTTCCAAGAGCTCAAGAAGAAGCTAACCTCAGCCCCAGTGCTTATCCTTCCCGACGTCCATAAGGATTTCGAAGTTTACTGTGATGCTTCCCGGAATGGATTGGGCTGTGTTCTCATGCAGGAGGGCCGCGTCGTGGCCTACGCTTCACGTCAACTGCGTCCTCATGAGGCCAACTATCCCACCCATGATTTGGAGCTAGCTGCCGTGGTGCATGCTCTTAAGATCTGGCGGCACTACCTCATCGGTAATCGCTGCGAAATCTATTCTGACCATAAGAGTTTAAAGTACCTTTTCACCCAACCAGATCTGAACCTTCACCAAAGGAGATGGCTTGAACTCATCAAGGACTATGACTTGGGTTTAAACTATACCCCCGGCAAGGCTAACGTCGTTGCCGATGCCCTTAGTCGGAAAGCTTACTGCAACAACACCATGATTATGGAGCAACAACCACCCCTTCATGAAGAGTTTCAACGGCTCAATCTGGAGATAGTTGAGCAAGGTACCCTCGCCACTCTTGAGGTAAAACCATCCTTAGAAGACCAAATCAAGTCTGCCCAAGTCCATAATGTTGGCATGCAGAAAATCAGGGAGAAGGTAAAGGAAGGAACCACAACCTGTTTCACCGAAGATAAAGATGGAGTTTTGTGGTTTGGGAAAAGACTCGTGGTGCCCAAGGACCAGCAGTTAAAGGACCTAATCCTTCATGAAGCTCACAACTCCCCGTTGGCCATTCATCCCGGCAGCACAAAGATGTACCAAGACATCCGTCGCCGATTTTGGTGGACCCGGATGAAGCGGGAGATTGCCCAGTATGTTGCCGAGTGTGACGTGTGCCGTCGTGTGAAAGCCGAACATCAGAGACCAGCAGGCCTACTTCAGCCACTCCCTATTCCCGAGTGGAAATGGGAAGAGATTGGTATGGATTTTGTGGTAGGTTTGCCGAAATCCCCAAAGGGTAATGATGCAGTATGGGTGATTGTAGATCGCCTCTCCAAGGTCGCTCACTTCATCCCCGTGAAGACAACCCATAAAGTGAGCCATCTAGCAAGATTGTACATCGCCCGGATTGTTTGTCTCCATGGTGTTCCCAAGAGGATCGTTTCGGATCGAGGCACTCAATTCACCAGCCGGTTCTGGAAATGTCTGCACGAGGCTATGGGAACCTCTCTGTCTTTCAGCACCGCCTTCCATCCTCAGACCGGAGGTCAAGTTGAGCGGACAAATCAGATTCTTGAAGACATGTTAAGGTCGTGTGCGCTAACACTGGGTTCCAATTGGGAAGATTGCTTGCCGTATGCCGAGTTTGCCTACAATAACAGCTATCAAGCCAGTCTCGGTATGGCACCCTTTGAAGTACTTTATGGAAGGAAATGTAGGACTCCATTGAACTGGTCCGAGACCGGCGAGAGACAATTCTTTGGACCTAATCCAATTGAAGAAGCCGAAGATTTAGTTCAACTCATCCGAGAACGTCTTCGCGAAGCTCAGTCCAGACAGAAAAGCTATGCCGATCCCCATCGCCGAGAGGTTACATTTCAGGTTGGAGATAGTGTGTATCTCAAGGTCACTCCATTCAGAAGTGTCCGTCGCTTTGCAATGAAAGGGAAGCTAGCTCCTCGTTATATCGGCCCTTACCGAATCCTGTCCAGACGAGGAACCGTGGCTTACCAATTGGAATTACCTCCTTGGTTGTCTCGGATGCATGATGTTTTCCACGTGTCCCAGTTAAAAGCTTGCCATCGAGTTCCCGAGACGAAGATCAACCCCGAAATCGAGTGCTACATGAAGATCTCTCTTATCGAGAACATCCGGTGTGTATTCTCGATGAAACTGAGCGCAAGACTCGAAGTCGCACCATCAAGTTCTTCAAGGTTCAGTGGAGTAATCATACTGAAGATGAAGCTACGTGGGAATGCGAAGATTGGCTCAAGACCGAGTTTCCATCTTTGTTTGTCGACCGTTAGAGATCTCGGGTCGAGATCTTTTTAAGGGGGGTAGGTTTTGTAATACCCAGACTTCGATAATTAGGGTTTTGCTCTGCATTCATGCATACATGGCATCATCATTACCCACACCTTACTTAAACTTAGTTGTATATCAACTTTACTTTATAGAATATGTACATATCTCATCCTCGGTGGATATGTTAACAAACACCAATCAACTTATTCGAAGCATCGAACTCCGACAATAACATTAGCAAGTGGTGGGGCCAGTGAACCCCGTCGATGAATCCCCTACTAACCTTCTCTCCCTTCTTCCCAAGATTGCCCCAAAAACCACATGAAATGATAGCTCAATAGACTCTCCGAGTGCAAACCCTAAAGTGCCGAAGAACTAGGGTTAAGGGAAAGGGGAAACAAATGTGGATGAAAACTTGTCAAACTTTGGGGATAGACTTGAATATGGAAAGATCAGCTCCATGCCAAATTTCAAAAACTTTGGAGCAACCCAAGACCTAGTTGCAGTTCAAATCGTCGAATTAGGTCAAACCCTAGATTTGAACTAGACCCCCATTCAAATCAAGCTCCAAATTGATTCAAATTTCTACAGTAGCTTACAAGTAATGTTTATAAGGTCCTGTAAAAATTTTAGAATTTTTGGAGCAAAGATTACACATAAAATGACGTGGGGAGTGGATCTGGAATAAAGAAAAAGGAAAAGAACCAGAAAACCCTAAACCCTATCGGGCCGAAACCCGCTCGGTCGGCCCACCAGAGCAGCCCGCTCGACCCCGCCGCCCAAATCCGCTTTCTGCACTCCCCCCTTTTCCGCTTTCCCCTTCTCGGTCGCACCTGCTTCCGCAATCCGCCTCCTCCCTCTCGCCCGTTTCCCGCTTTCCTTCGCGAGGAAACGCCCCCAAGCGCGTGCGCCTTCCCCCGCTCCCCCGCCAGACGCCCGGGCCCATCTGTCAGGGCGTCCCCGCCACGTCCCGGCCGCGGGTACGCCGGCGTGGGCGGTGCCCCGTCCCGACAGCGGCTGTCCGAGCCCGCGCCGCCCCTTAAATGCCCCGCTCCGACCGCCTCCTTTCCTCCCCGCGTCAAACCCTAATCCCCCTCCCTTGCTTCCCATCTCCGGAACCGACGCCGCCGCTTCTTCCTCAGCTCCGGCAACCGCCTCCGACGAGCTCCCGTGGTCGCCTCGGTCCTCCGCCGTCTCCCATTTTCCTCCCTCGAGCTCCCCCATCTCTTTCCCTAACCCCTACCTTCTTCCTTTCCTCAGGGACCGCCTCCGGAGAGCTCCCCGTGCCGCCGCCCGAAGCCCTCCTCCGTCCATCTCACCGACGACCTCGCCCCCGACCTCCTCCGTTCCCAGGTGCCACCGAAGCCAACCCGGGGTGAGCTCCGCTAGCCTCCGTCGCCTTTCCCGAGCTCGCCGCCGCCCCTTAAGCCCTCGGCCTCCTCTCCGGTGAGAGCGCCGCCGCCGGCCTCGGCTCCGGTCGGGTCCAGGAGAGAGAGTGAGGTGAGGGAGTGTGAGAGAGAGAGAGATGAGGCCACGTGGCCTCTTTTGATTTGGCCACGGGTGCTCGGGTGGGTCCCGCATGTCAGTGGGGCGGGTTATGAGTTGTAGATCTGGGGAGGTTTGGTTCGGGTGCGCGTAAGAATTGAGGAGGTGATCTGGGTAGGGTTCGGGTGTACCTAGTATTTAGGGTTTCGACTGTTTAGGGCTGATTTTTGTTTAAAATTTCAAACATTCATAACTTTTAAACCGTAAGGCCAAATTTGAAAAAATTTATATATCTAGAAAGCTCATGAGATCCTCTACAATTTGGCTGAATCAAAAATTAATTTTGGGCACATGCACAGTATGATAGGTAGGGTTGTTATCTAGCTTCCGTCGCGGATCCGTAAACCCTAGCTTCGCGATCGTAGCTCCGATTTCGACAAGCTTTATATTGTTGGAAAGCTTACGAAATTCTCTACGACTTGGCTGGAACCAAATTCTAACACCTGTACTCAGATTTGAACATTATAAAGAGATAGCTATTTAACCCCTCTCGCGTATGTGAATCTTCGGAAATTCATATTATGCGATTCATAGTCTCGATGCATATGATTCCAAATGTCCTAGGCTTAGACTTCAGAACCCTTCGATATCCTTGACGACCTCAGGGTTTAACCATTCATTCCAGCTAATAAATGACTAACCCTAATCCTACATAAGAACTAATATTACATGCATGCATGCGCAAGACATTAGGGTAACACCAACCACTTTAATTATATATGCCTTGTCGCAGCAGAACCCTAGCCATCCTGGCATCTTCATGACATGCACATTCCACATAAATATCATGCATACATGCTGGACCTTATGGATTCTTTTACCGTTTCTTTTCCGGTACTCGCGTTGTTCCTAACAGAGCCCGAAGAAGGAGACCACCTGGCTTACAGCTCCCCGCAAGATCAGGAACAACCCGAACAAGGCAAGCAGAGCTTGTTGCATTTTATTATAAGTTTACTGTTATTCCATGTGTTGCTTATTCACGTTGTGATCGACTGTGCCAACTAGCATGCTAGGGTTGCGTTGTATTGTACACCGTTGTAGTCGAAGATTGAACTTGAACATCCTATCTGCTAAAACCTGAGATAAGGGAGATGCGAGAGCCGAGGGTGGAGTAAAGATGAATAAAGTTGGTATTAATTGGTGTTAACGGAGCGACCCCCGGTGAAAGAAGTTGTGTTGTCGCTATACCAACCGGAGGTGACTTCATTGTATTGCTCCCTCTGTCACGCGTGAACGTTATCGGAATCTCTGCCATGAGTTTATCGAATGGGTGAGTCCCGGTCACTGGGAGGCTAGCTACCTCCAGTGGAGAGCACATTGTTATTCTCATGGGGATGTATTGTCGATAACGGTTCGAGAGAGAAGTTGAATATGTTAACTGATGGAGGTGTGGTCTATTGAGAATGTGTGGTCATTAAGGAAATTGGTATGCCATGTTTAATGGCGTATGTCGTATTTGAGTTGTGTATCACTTGGGACATCGGCTGCTCATTATATTTCTATCATATCATGTGGACTACCCGTCCTACCCTCACTTGTTTATGCTATGTTCTTAATTCTTTATATCGTTACTCTGAGAAGCATCATGTTTACTCCTGTTGTAGTAAATCCATGTGTAGGACATCTAATCAAGCACGAATAAGTCTTGCGAGTACTTTTGTACTCACCTAGGTTATTCCTAGAGCTTGCAGGTGAGCCGGTGGTCGAAGACTATTTCGATGATGCTTAAACTTGTGGTTTCCTTGGTTAGCTATTCGACTCATGGGATAGGTGGTGACTTTTGGTCAGCGCTCAATGCGCCGCTGTGGGACTCCTTTACTCGTTTCCGCTGTTGTTTAATTACCCCGTACTCGGATATGTTTCCGGCTATGCCCGACTGATGTAATATTATAGTCCGATGCGGACATCTGGTTTATTATCGTAATTTAGTGCTTTGTTGTGATATCCAAGATGTTATTCAGGCTGCCCATATGCAATGCGTGTATGATATGAAGCGTGTGGGTATGCCGTGAAGGGTTACGGCTGTTCCTCTTGTTACTAGGTCGAGCAGGAATCGGTTGAGTGACCCGCTGGCTGAGATGCTGTGCCGGCCAGGCAGGGTGTGGGCGTATTCTACCGGGCTTTCGAGCGACCCACTAGCTTCCGAGCTAGATTAGGGTGTGGGTAGAGTCGCCGGGCTCCTCCGACCTTGTTTTGCCTGGTAGCATTCAGAACGACTCTAAACCTTCACCGGATCAGGAATTGTATGTGGTTCTGGGAAGACTAGTCGCTTCCGGCCGGCTTGCGTTGGGCAGGTGTCGGATCACTCCGCCTCGGTGAGTACGGCGCAGGTACCGTGCCACCAGGTCGACTGGTCCTTCGGCCCTTGGCGATCAGTCCTTCCCCTAATCATATGTAATTCCCGTGTCCGTGACACTCCGTGTCTTCGGGAGCAAGTGCTATATCCATAACTAGCAACGTCTTTCTCAATTTTCTCCTAAATGTGATAAAAAATTCTTTCTTGCATAGATTACAAATTTGTATGCTTACCGAGATGCATCACATATAATTGAAGGATTGTGTGACATATATTTTGATTAAAATAATGGATCTCAAGTACAAAGCTTTTCTGTTGATGTAGGTGATGATGAGTTGGCAAATGCCATCAAGAACATATTACTCGGAGAAGTGATGTCAATGGAGGTGAAGAAGAGCATGTGATCAATTCAAGTGGAGCCTCCCACATTGACAGATGACGACATCCAAAGTGTGGAGGCGACCCAAGTCCAAAATGATGGTGTTCAACCTCAAGTCCAACCTCAAGTTCCTCTTCAAGATGAAGATTTGGAAGATCTAGATTGGGTGAATGCAATGCACGAAGAATTGAAAAACTTCACCTGCAACAAGGTTTGGAAACTTGTTGAAAGACCAAGTCAAAATGTCATCGCCACCAAGTGGGTCTTCCACAAAAATTAAGATGAAGACGAACAAGGATAAACGTGTGGCCCAAGGGTACACACAAGTCAAAGTGAGAAATTCAGAAAGTTGATGTCCAAAAAATTTGAGATGTCCACGATAGGCGAATTGAAGTTCTTCCTTGGACTCCGAGTCAAGCAACTACAAGAATGAACCTTCATTAGCCAATGCAAGTTTGATACGGAGAATGTCAAGCAAATCTGTTCTACCATGTAAATCAATGGCCATCTCGACCTCAACAAGGAAGGTAAACCCGTGGATTAAAAGGTATATTGATCCATGATTGGCTCCTTTCTCTATCTGTCACGGACCCGGAATTGCATATGATTAGGGGAACGAGAAGTCGCCAAGGACCGAAGGACTCGTCCGCCCGGTGGCACGGTACCTGCGCCGTACGCACCAAGGTAGACGATCCGACACCCGCCAGGTGCGAGCCGGCCGGAAACGACCAATCTTCCCAAAATCACATACGATTCCATAATCCGGTGAAAAGTCAGAGTCGTTCCCGAATCCTACCACGACAAGCAAGGTCGGAGGAGCCCGGCAATTCTACCCACACCCTAACCTAGCTCGGGAGCTAGTGGGTCGCTCGAAAGCCCGGTAGAACACCCACACCCTGCCTGGCCGGCACAGCATCTCAGCCAGCGGGTCACTCAACCAACTCCTGCCCGACTTAGTAGAAAATGGTACGGCCTCGATCTTTCACGGCATACCCATACACTTCATACCATTCACGCATTGTGCAGGGGCAGCCCGGATTAACAACTCGGATATCGTCACAAAGCTCTACATTACGATATTAATAATAACAGTCCACGATGGGACAACATATTACATCAGTCGGTTAACACCAGAAACATATCCGAGTACGGAGAAAATTAACAACAGCGGAAGCAAAATAATAGTCCCACAGCGACATAGTGATCGCTGAACAAAACACTAGCTATCCCATACATCGAACGCAACCGAGGAAACCAGACACGTCAAACATCGTCGAAAAAACTCTTCGACCACCGGCTCACCTGCAAGCTCCAGGGATAACCTGGGTGAGTACGAATGTACTCGCAAGACTTATCCGTGCTTGATTAAATGTCCTACTCATACTAGTGCAACAATAATTAAACATGAATGCTTCTCAGAGTAACAATATACTTAATTAGGAAAACAAAGCATAATTAACATGGAGGGAGGTCAACTAATCAATATACTACTCAGGCAACCAACCAATCAACATCAATTACTAACACATTTACTTGCATCATTTTCAATCACTTAAGGTTCAGTCCCCTGGTTAATCCCAATCTCAATCATCAACACCTAGTTCATTCATTCTCTCGGACCGTTCCGACGATACAACCACTAGCGATATTCGAGAGCATTATCCCTTGGAGGTTGCAAAGCTCCAAGCGGCCTTTACCATCCGACATACCCTAGCGTTGATCTCGGCAACGTCCACGTGGTGACAAGGGAAGTAGCCACGCTGGAGTTACCTCAAGGTTGGTATCGCGACAATACACCCATTCACCTAGTCGCACCAGGCTCCTCCAGTGATACCAACTTTATCCAGCTGACCCTTTTTCCTTCGGCTCTCACATCTCACCTTAGGTTCAAATATTTAGCTCATCAATTAATTTCAACCATCACTAGACACACAATACAACACATCCTAACATGCTAGTTTAATCGAAATTAATGACAAGCTACGAACAATAATACAATCATCAACACATGAACGAAATAAGCAAGTACTGAACACAAAAAGGGGATGCAACAAGCTCTGCTTGCCTTCGTAGAACTGTTCTTGTTCTGGCGTCTGCTCGTGAGCCTGGAGGTCTCCTTCTTCGTAATCTAGTGCAAGCAAATTGGATATCGAAGATAAGCAACAATGCAATCAATGAATCCAGCATGTATGCATGAGTGTTGATGCAAGGAATGGTATTGCTTAACAATATATCGACATTAGGGTTGATTGGTTGTCCTAAGCTAGATGCATGCTCAGATTCATGCGATTACGAATTAGGGTTTTAGAGGTAATCACTTATGGTGAAGTGGCAATGAACATGCATGTTAATAATTGATTAATATTCTGAACTAATTGACTAGCGCAACTGAAATCAATCAAATCGAAGTTACGATCAATTAGTTATGCACTTGTCGAGTTAGGGTTTACGGGGTTCGACGAATAAAGGAGCTAATACCTAAGACCTATCATGCATGTATTCTTACTGGGATTTCAGTGGTTACATATCGTAGTATATCTCACAAGGATTCCAGAAAGGTATAATTTGTCGAGATCGGAGTTATGATGATGAAACTAGGGCTTACGGATCCTCGACACTAACTAATCTTCTACCCTAGATATCAGGACGTGCATGGGTTCAATTTCGAGTTTTGATTCAGCCATCTGGTAGGGAATTTCCTAAGATTTTCAAATATATAAATTTTATCCAATTTGGCCGAGTGGTTTAAAAGTTATGCATGTTTGAAAATTCAAAACAAATCTGCCCTAAACAACCCTAACCTTAATTGCTTGGTACACCCGACGCCTACCCACACTCAACCAAAAATCCTACGCGCACCCCACTGCCTACCCCGCAAACCTAATACTAAACCCTTCGGGCTGACAGCTGGGCCCCAGAGGCAGAGCTGACCGGGCTCGGGCGGGCGTCTCGGTCAGCAGCTGACCTGGCCAGGCTAGCCAACCCGAGGCCGCCACGACTCCCTCGGGAGCCACCTCAGCGTCGGGGTGGCCGGGAACGCTCGGGACGGCGGCGAGGGCACCGGAGGCTCGCCGGAGTTGGCTCCTGGTCATTAGAGGGCTCGGGACTCCTCGGAGATGGCAACAGAGGCAAGAGGAGCTCACCCCGGGGCTGGATGTGTGCTCGGGGAGGACCGGGGGAAACGGAGGAGGGCTGGCGACGAGGACCGGCGGGGAGGAGCTTCGGGTCGCCGGCGTCGGGGGTGTTCCAGTCACGGATCTGCGAGGGGGAGCACATGGTGATGTTAAGGAGAAGGAGGCGATGCTTGGGGGCTTGAAGATGAGACCCGGGGACCTCTGGAAACGAGGGGAGGGCTCACCGGATCAGATGACCGGAGGCGGGGAAGATGACGGTGAAGTCGGAGCTCCTGGCGTGAATCTGTGGAATAAAGTGGAGAGGGAGGTGAGGGAAGAAGTGGGGAAGCTCGGGGACAGGATGGAACGGTCGATTGCTCACCGGAGGCTTGGCGATTTCTCGTCGAAGTTGCTGCCGGAGCTGAAGCAGAGAGCTCGGGCTCAGGGAGAAAAGGGGAAAAAGGGGAGCTAGGGTTTCGGGAAGGCGCTGAGGGAGAGGAGAGCGGTCGGGACGCCCCTTTTAAAGGGTGGCGGCGGCTCAGACAGCCGGGCTCGGGAGCGGGGCACCGCCCACTCCGGCCAGCGGGCGGCAGCGACGTGGAGGGGAAGGTGTTGACAGGCGGGCCCGGGGCGCTACGGCTGAGAGAGGGGAGAGGCTGACAGCGGGGCCGGGCTGTCAGCCAGAGGGGGCGCGCGCGCGAGGGAAGAAGTGGGCCGGCCTGCGGGGGAAGGCTTAGTGGGCCTCGGCCTGAATAGGTTTAGGTTTTATTCCTTTTTCTTTTTCTTTTATTCCAGAACTCTTCCCCATGTTATTTCATGTAAAATTTTTGATCCAAACATTATGAAATTTTTACCAGAGGTTCTAAACATTATTATTGAGCTGTTGTAGGAGTTTGAACCAGTTTGGAGTTGATTTGAAGGGGGATCCAGTACAAACCTAGGTTTTGACCTAATCGACGATTAGCACTGCGACTAGGTTTTTGGTTTCTCCAAAAATTCTCAAACTTTACATGGGTTCAGTATTCACCATTTCATGCCCTTTCCCAAGGTTTGATACATTTTTATCCACCCTAGCTTGCTTGTCGACCAAACCCTAATTCCTCGGCACTTTAGGGTTTAGCCACGGGAATCCTAAGCAAGCCATGATTTCATGGGGGTTTTTGGAACAATCTTAAGAAGTGAATGTTGGGGGAAGGTTAGAAGATTAGCGGGGGATTCACCGAAGAGTCCGATGACCACTACCACTTATTAATGACTTTGTTATTTTGAAATACTTCAAATAAATTGATTGGTGTTTGTATAAATATCCACCGAGGATGAGATATTAACATATTCTATAAAGTAAAGTTGATATACAACTGAGTTTAATTAAGGTGTGGTGATGATCATGCCATGTATGCATGAATGCAAGGTGAAACCCTAATCGTTAAGTTTGGGGATTACAAAACCTACCCCCCTTAAAAGATCTCGACCCGAGATCGTTAACGGTCGACAAACAAGGTGGGGAACTCGGTTTTGAGCCATTCTTCACGCTCCCAGGTAGCTTCATCTTCGGTGTGGTTGCTCCACTGGACCTTGAGGAACTTGATGGCACGGTTTCGGGTCTTGCGCTCGGCTTCATCGAGGATGCATACCGGGTGTTCCCGATATGACAGGTCTTCATGCAACACTTCCATCTCGGGGTTGGTCTTCGTCTCAGGGACTCGATGGCAAGCCTTCAACTGGGACACATGGAAGACATCGTGCACTTGGGACAGCTCGGGAGGCAACTCCAACTGATATGCAACGGTTCCTCGTTTGGCTAGGACTTGATATGGCCCGATATAACGAGGGGCCAGCTTTCCTTTCATTGCAAAGCGGCGAACACCTCTGAATGGGGTGACCTTGAGGTACACCCTATCTCCAACCTGAAAGGTAACCTCTCGGCGATGAGGATCAGCATAGCTCTTCTGCCTGGATTGAGCTTCACGAAGACGCTCGCGGATGAGTTGAACTAGGTCTTCGGCTTCCTCAATTGGATTAGGTCCAAAGAACTGCCTTTCGCCGGTCTCGGACCAATTCAAAGGAGCCCTACATTTTCTTCCATAAAGTACCTCAAAGGGGGCCATACCGAGACTAGTTTGATAGCTGTTGTTGTAGGCGAACTCTGCATACGGTAAGCAGTCTTCCCAATTGGAACCCAGTGTCAACGCACACGACCTTAACATGTCTTCAAGAATCTGGTTGGTTCGCTCAACTTGACCACTGGTTTGAGGATGAAAAGCGGTGCTGAAGGAAAGGGAGGTCCCCATAGACTCGTGTAAGCACTTCCAAAATCTGCTGGTGAATTGGGTGCCTCGATCTGAAATGATCCTCTTGGGAACACCATGGAGACAAACAATTCGAGAGATGTACAATCTTGCTAGCTGACTGACTTTATGTGTTGTCTTCACGGGGATGAAGTGGGCGACTTTGGATAGACGGTCTACAATCACCCATATTGCATCGTTGCCCTTTGGAGATCTCGGCAAACCTACTACAAAATCCATACCAATCTCTTCCCACTTCCACTCGGGAATAGGGAGTGGCTGCAGTAGGCCTGCTGGTCTCTGATGTTCGGCTTTCACACGACGGCAGACGTCACACTCAGCAACATACTGGGCTATCTCCCGCTTCATTCGGGTCCACCAGAACTGACGACGGAGATCTTGGTACATCTTGGTACTGCCGGGATGGATGGCTAACGGGGAGTTGTGTGCTTCATGAAGGATTAGGTCCTTTAGTTGCTTGTCCTTGGGCACCACAAGTCGTTTTCCAAACCATAATACTCCATCCTTATCTTCCGTGAAACAAGTTGCGGTACCAGCCTTCATCTTCTCCTTGATTTTCTTCATTCCGACATTCTGCGCTTGAGCAGCCTTGATTTGATCTTCTAATGATGGCTTCACCTCCAAAGTGGCGAGGGTACCCTGTTCAACCATCTCCAAGTTCAGTCGTTGAAACTCTTCGTGAAGAGGTGGTTGCTGCTCCTTGATCACAGCGTTGTTGCAGTAAGCCTTCCGACTAAGGGCATCAGCAACGACATTGGCCTTGCCGGGGGTATAATTTAAGCCCAAGTCGTAATCCTTGATTAACTCAAGCCACCTCCTTTGGCGAAGGTTCAGGTCCGGCTGGGTGAACAGATACTTTAGGCTCTTATGGTCCGAATAGATTTCACAGCGGTTACCGATGAGGTAATGGCGCCAAATCTTGAGGGCGTGAACCACAGCTGCTAGCTCTAGGTCGTGCGTGGGATAGTTGGCTTCATGAGGTCTCAACTGTCGCGAGGCGTAAGCTACCACGCGACCTTCTTGCATGAGGACACAGCCTAATCCATTGTGGGAAGCATCGCAGTAAACCTCGAAGTCCTTATTGACGTCTGGGAGAACAAGCACTGGGGCTGATGTCAATCTCTTCTTGAGTTCTTGAAAACTGGCTTCACACTTGTCAGACCATACAAACTTGGTGTCTTTCTTCAACAGTTCGGTCATGGGCTTCGCTATGGAGGAGAAACCTTCGATGAATCGACGGTAGTATCCTGCCAATCCCAGGAAACTCCGGATCTGGGTAACTGATTTGGGTTGCTTCCACTCTTGTACCGCTTGCACCTTGCTCGGGTCTACCGCGATACCTTGAGCTGAGAGTATATGGCCCAAGAATTCCACTTGGCGTTTCCAAAACTCGCATTTCGAGAACTTGGCATACAGACGATGCTCACGGAGCTTGTCAAGCACCCTTCTCAAGTGATCTTCATGTTCTGAGTCGGACTTGGAATAGATGAGGATGTCATCGATGAAGATGACAACAAATTGATCTAGATACTCCATGAATACTGAGTTCATGAGTTGGGTAAAGGTGGAAGGGGCATTGGTCAACCCGAAGGACATAACTGTGTACTCGTACGACCCGTAACGAGTGGTGAAGGCTGTTTTTGGAATGTCTTCAGATCTAATCTTTATCTGATGGTAGCCCAGCCTGAGGTCAATCTTGGAGAAGACACTTGCCCCGGTTAACTGGTCAAAGAGGTCATCAATCCTGGGTAGAGGGCATTTGTTCTTCACGGTAAGTTCGTTCAAAGGGCGGTAGTCAACCACCATCCTTAGACTTGAGTCCTTCTTCTTTACGAACATAGCGGGGCAACCCCACGGCGAGGAGCTAGGTCGGATGAAACCTTTTTCCTCAAGCTCCTGGAGCTGCTTCTTCATTTCTAGTAACTCCTTCGGGGATATCCGGTAGGGTCGTCTTGAGACAGGGGCGGTTCCAGGAGGAAGATCGATGACGAACTCCACTGCGCGATCCGGGGGCATACCGGGCAACTCTTCAGGGAAAACATCCGGATACTCACATACTACAGGAACTAGCTCAATCCCCTGATCCTGGGTATCGCTGAGGGCAAAGAGACATCCTGTTGGGGACGAGGAGACAAACACCACTTCTTTACCGGACTCGGAGGTAAGAGATACCGATCTTCCCGCACAGTCTATCTTAGCTTTGTGTTGGATCAACCAATTCATGCCCAATATAACGTCCAACCCAGCTGATCCCAAAACTACCATATTGCCCAGAAAGGTTTCCCCACCAATCTCTACTTTAATACCCTCGCAAACCCGTTCGGTTCTGATTTCCGAACCGGGTGTTGCAACGATGAGGGGGATGATGCAATGCTGATGATGGAACATGGTTATCATGCACGAACTTGCTGGAGATAAAAGAATGAGATGCTCCGGAATCGAACAGAACAGTTGCAGGAGTTGAGTGAACGGAGAGCGTACCCAGCACCACTTCTGGCGCGTCCTGTGCTTCCTCGGCTGTAATGTGATTCACCCTGCCGCGGCCGGGAACTCGAGGCTTGTTGGGGGCTGGACCCCTGACTTGAGGACCTCTGCCTTGCTGTCCCTGTTGTGCCTTGGGGGCAAAGGCATTTCCGGTGCGCGGCTGGTGACATGCGCTAGCGAAGTGCCCCATCCTTCCGCAGTTATAACACTGTACCTTAGTGATGTCAAGCGCTGGCCTTGGCTGTCCGCTCTATGGATGAGGCTGAGCATTCTGCGGCTGGGGACGCGAAGCGTAACCCTGCGGTCTTGGAGGATATTGAACTGCAGGGCGGGGTGGTTGCTGCTGCCACACCCGCGGCTTTTGTGAGCTGCTTGCAGCAGACCTTAGCGCTTCCCTCTCGCGCTTGCGGTTCTGACTGAGAACGGACTCTCTTGCTTCTATGTTAATGACTTTATCCACTAAGTACTGAAAGTCGCGCACGTCAACAGTGGCTAGCCTTGCCCGCATCTCATCATTCAATTTGTCCATAAAGTGCCGGACCTTCTCTCTATCGGTGGAAACTTCCTGAGGGGCATATCGCGATAAGTGGTTGAATTCGCGGAGGAACTCCATGATGGTTTTCTTGCCTTGACGGAGATCTCTGAACTCCTCCCTCTTCAAGTTCATGATACCATCGGGGATATGGAAGTTGCGGAAACCGGTTTTGAACTCGTCCCATGTGACCACATGGCCAGCAGCTTGCGTGACCAAGAAGTTTTCCCACCATTCTGCGGCCGCGCCTGCCAGGCAGTGGGAAGCGAACCTGACCTTGTTAGCTTCAGCGCACTCTGCTAGCTCGAGTTTCCTGTCAATGACGCGGATCCAGCTATCTGCCTCCAACGGGTCATCAGCTTGGTCAAAGGTTGGCGGTTGGGTCCGTTGAAACTCAGCTAGACCACCTCGAGCCTGTCCACCACCGGCGCCTTGATTACGCGCCAGCTGCTCGAGGATCCTGTTCTGGGTCATGAGCAGGTCCGCAACACTTGGCTGCTGAGGAGGGGGTGGCACTTCCTCCTCATCGCGCTCACGGCGACCACGGGCAGCACCACGGGTTCCTGACGCCATTCTGTTGCAACCAAAGGGCAACAGCAAGAACGGATCAAGGTTAGAGAGGCTGAAAGCAAATGTTTCACATTGGTTCAGCGGGGTATTTATGAACATGCTACATTGTTCCCTAAAAGAAAATGAAGGACAGAACAATGATAAGAACGATACTGGATTGCCATAATACGCTCAACATAGTCCATAGATTGGGGCTGCGGTTTAGGTCACCTTACGGCGAATCTAAACATTACAAGACGTCAAAATTGCAGCCCTTAATACCTAATTACACATCTCCAAAAGATGTTTTAACCCTAGGGTTTGATCCGGCTTACATTACAAAATGGGACCTTTGGCCTAATGCTAACTCCAAACAGCACTTCTAAGGACTTTCTAATGATTCTTCACTACACCAATAGGTCTCGTAAGCCTCCATTGCTATTCTCCAAGCGTTCATCTCACTTCTCATCGGACGGTGGGTTGCTCGTGGTATACCACACACGCTCTTCCGGGTCTTCTTCTTCTTCTTCAGACAGTGCAGCTTCATCAGTGGGAACTGAGGTGGCTGGCGTCGAGGCATTTGCTTCTGAGGATCTTGGGGTGAAAAGCCGAAGGTACTGTCGAGCTGTCATCCTTTTGCGCGGCTTCGCTCCAGAACTCTCAGGTTGGTTGGGCTTACAAGGTGGAGTCAGGGTTGGCTCCTCCACCGGGACATAAGGGCTCTCGCCGCAGGACTCATCCTCATTCGCCACCTGGTATCTCCGGCGCAACTCCATGCGAAGCTTGCGGTTAACTTTTGTCAATCGTTCCACTTCTTGAGTAGCCTTTCCATAATCCTGATACAGCCTGTGGTGCATTACTTCCGCATCAACAATGTGCTGGATCGTCTCCAACTCAGTCTCATCATCTTCTTCGTCGTCACTTGGCACTGGTACCCTAATGCTGGCACCTCCATCAGTAATCTGGGGAATGAGACGGAAGGGAGAAAATAGAAAGATCTCGTCGAAGTGATGCCGTAGGTGGAGAACTGCTTTTCTTGAGGCTTCCAATCGGGCATCTTCATCACTGGGTCTAGATGATGTAAAGGTCTGATCCAAGTCCGAAACTTTCACCTTGACCCATGCCATCCAAAATGAGTTTTCCCCTGAACCTTATAAGTCTTGGCATGGAAGGCAGGGAGTTCTTCCGGGGGCGCTCCAAGATATTCCAACATCCTCCACAACAAGGCAGCCCATCCTCCAAGCTGTTGCGGGTCGGTCACAACGTTATACACCATCCTATACAATTTTTGGGGTTAGAGAGGACAGGGTTAGCCACACAATGAAAACAAATGCAATAGAGAAGAACTTTAGAACTAAGAGTGAGGAGGTGAAGAAATAAAAAGCAATCTACTTATTAATTTTAAACATAGGGTTTATGCTTTTAAATAGTTTTGCTGGCCTATCAGCGAGGCGCAGCGGAAGCTCCTATCTAACGACCACCTGCAATTGGCTTCCTACGGTCAGCTCGGCTCTGATACCAAGCTGTCACGGACCCGGAATTGCATATGGGTTAGGGGAACGCGAAGTCGCCAAGGACCGAAGGACTCGTCCGCCCGGTGGCACGGTACCTGCGCCGTACGCACCAAGGTAGACGATCCGACACCCGCCAGGTGCGAGCCGGCCGGAACGCGACCAATCTTCCCAAAACCCACATACGATTCCATAATCCGGTGAAAAGTCAGAGTCGTTCCCGAATCCTACCACGACAAGCAAGGTCGGAGGAGCCCGGCAATTCCACCCACACCCTAACCTAGCTCGGGAAGCTAGTGGGTCGCTCGAAAGCCCGGTAGAACGCCCACACCCTGCCTGGCCGGCACAGCATCTCAGCCAGCGGGTCACTCAACCAACTCCTGCTCGACTTAGTAGAAAATGGTACGGCCTCGATCTTTCACGGCATACCCATACACTTCATATCATTCACGCATTGTGCAGGGGCAGCCCTGGATTAACAACTCGGATATCGTCACAAAGCTCTACATTACGATATTAATAATAACAGTCCACGATGGGACAACATATTACATCAGTCGGTTAACACCGGAAACATATCCGAGTACGGAGAAAATTAACAACAGCGGAAGCAAAATAATAGTCCCACAGCGACATAGTGATCGCTGAACAAAACACTAGCTATCCCCATACATCGAACGCAACCGAGGAAACCAGACACGTCAAACATCGTCGAAAAACTCTTCGACCACCGGCTCACCTGCAAGCTCCAGGGATAACCTGGGTGAGTACGAATGTACTCGCAAGACTTATCCGTGCTTGATTAAATGTCCTACTCATACTAGTGCAACAATAATTAAACATGAATGCTTCTCAGAGTAACAATATACTTAATTATGAAAACAAAGCATAATTAACATGGAGGGAGGTCAACTAATCAATATACTACTCAGGCAACCAACCAATCAACATCCATTACTAACACATTTACTTGCATCATTTTCAATCACTTAAGGGTACAGCCCCTAGATTAATCCCAATCTCAATCATCAACACCTAGTTCATTCATTCTCTCGGACCGTTCCGACGATACAACCACTAGCGATATTCGAGAGCATTATCCCTTGGAGGTTGCAAAGCTCCAAGCGGCCTTTACCATCCGACATACCCTAGCGTTGATCTCGGCAACGTCCACGTGGTGACAAGGGAAGTAGCCACGCTGGAGTTACCTCAAGGTTGGTATCGCGACAATACACCCATTCACCTAGTCGCACCAGGCTCCTCCAGTGATACCAACTTTATCCAGCTGACCCTTTTTCCTTCGGCTCTCACATCTCACCTTAGGTTCAAATATTTAGCTCATCAATTAATTTCAACCATCACTAGACACACAATACAACACATCCTAACATGCTAGTTTAATCGAAATTAATGACAAGCTACGAACAATAATACAATCATCAACACATGAACGAAATAAGCAAGTACTGAACACAAAAAGGGGATGCAACAAGCTCTGCTTGCCTTCGTAGAACTGTTCTTGTTCTGGCGTCTGCTCGTGAGCCTGGAGGTCTCCTTCTTCGTAATCTAGTGCAAGCAAATTGGATATCGAAGATAAGCAACAATGCAATCAATGAATCCAGCATGTATGCATGAGTGTTGATGCAAGGAATGGTATTGCTTAACAATATATCGACATTAGGGTTGATTGGTTGTCCTAAGCTAGATGCATGCTCAGATTCATGCGATTACGAATTAGGGTTTTAGAGGTAATCACTTATGGTGAAGTGGCAATGAACATGCATGTTAATAATTGATTAATATTCTGAACTAATTGACTAGCGCAACTGAAATCAATCAAATCGAAGTTACGATCAATTAGTTATGCACTTGTCGAGTTAGGGTTTACGGGGTTCGACAAATAAAGGAGCTAATACCTAAGACCTATCATGCATGCATTCTTACTGGGATTTCAGTGGTTACATATCGTAGTATATCTCACAAGGATTCCAGAAAGGTATAATTTGTCGAGATCGGAGTTATGATGATGAAACTAGGGCTTACGGATCCTCGACACTAACTAATCTTCTACCCTAGATATCAGGACGTGCATGGGTTCAATTTCGAGTTTTGATTCAGCCATCTGGTAGGGAATTTCCTAAGATTTTCAAATATATAAATTTTATCCAATTTGGCCGAGTGGTTTAAAAGTTATGCATGTTTGAAAATTCAAAACAAATCTGCCCTAAACAACCCTAACCTTAATTGCTTGGTACACCCGACGCCTACCCACACTCAACCAAAAATCCTACGCGCACCCCACTGCCTACCCCGCAAACCTAATACTAAACCCTTCGGGCTGACAGCTGGGCCACAGAGGCAGAGCTGACCGGGCTCGGGGGCGTCTCGGTCAGCAGCTGACCTGGCCAGGCTAGCCAACCCGAGGCCGCCACGACTCCCTCGGGAGCCACCTCAGCGTCGGGGTGGCCGGGAACGCTCGGGACGGCGGCGAGGGCACCGGAGGCTCGCCGGAGTTGGCTCCTGGTCGTTAGAGGGCTCGGGACTCCTCGGAGATGGCAACAGAGGCAAGAGGAGCTCACCCCGGGGCTGGATGTGTGCTCGGGGAGGACCGGGGGAAACGGAGGAGGGCTGGCGACGAGGACCGGCGGGGAGGAGCTTCGGGTCGCCGGCGTCGGGGGTGTTCCAGTCACGGATCTGCGAGGGGGAGCACATGGTGATGTTAAGGAGAAGGAGGCGATGCTTGGGGGCTTGAAGATGAGACCCGGGGACCTCTGGAAACGAGGGGAGGGCTCACCGGATCAGATGACCGGAGGCGGGGAAGATGACGGTGAAGTCGGAGCTCCTGGCGTGAATCTGTGGAATAAAGTGGAGAGGGAGGTGAGGGAAGAAGTGGGGAAGCTCGGGGACAGGATGGAACGGTCGATTGCTCACCGGAGGCTTGGCGATTTCTCGTCGAAGTTGCTGCCGGAGCTGAAGCAGAGAGCTCGGGCTCAGGGAGAAAAGGGGAAAAAGGGGAGCTAGGGTTTCGGGAAGGCGCTGAGGGAGAGGAGAGCGGTCGGGACGCCCCTTTTAAAGGGCGGCGGCGGCTCAGACAGCCGGGCTCGGGAGCGGGGCACCGCCCACTCCGGCCAGCGGGCGGCAGCGACGTGGAGGAGAAGGTGCTGACAGGCGGGCCCGGGGCGCTACGGCTGAGAGAGGGGAGAGGCTGACAGCGGGGCCAGGCTGTCAGCCAGAGGGGGCGCGCGCGCGAGGGAAGAAGTGGGCCGGCCTGCGGGGGAAGGCTTAGTGGGCCTCGGCCTGAATAGGTTTAGGTTTTATTCCTTTTTCTTTTTCTTTTATTCCAGAACTCTTCCCCATGTTATTTCATGTAAAAATTTTGATCCAAACATTATGAAATTTTTACCAGAGGTTCTAAACATTATTATTGAGCTGCTGTAGGAGTTTGAACCAGTTTGGAGTTGATTTGAAGGGGGATCCAGTACAAACCTAGGTTTTGACCTAATCGACGATTAGCACTGCGACTAGGTTTTTGGTTTCTCCAAAAATTCTCAAACTTTACATGGGTTCAGTATTCACCATTTCATGCCCTTTCCCAAGGTTTGATACATTTTTATCCACCCTAGCTTGCTTGTCGACCAAACCCTAATTCCTCGGCACTTTAGGGTTTAGCCACGGGAATCCTAAGCAAGCCATGATTTCATGGGGGTTTTGGAACAATCTTAAGAAGTGAATGTTGAGGGAAGGTTAGAAGATTAGCGGGGGATTCACCGAAGAGTCCGATGACCACTACCACTTATTAATGACTTTGTTATTTTGAAATACTTCAAATAAATTGATTGGTATTTGTATAAATATCCACCGAGGATGAGATATTAACATATTCTATAAAGTAAAGTTGATATACAACTGAGTTTAATTAAGGTGTGGTGATGATCATGCCATGTATGCATGAATGCAAGGTGAAACCCTAATCGTTAAGTTTGGGGATTACACTATCTTTTTGCATCTAAGCCCGACATCATGCTTAGTGTGTGCATGTGTGCAAGATTTCAAGCCGCTCCTAAGAATTACCATCTTGTGGCCTTAAGAGAATCTAAAGATATCTAGTTCATAAATGAAACCTAGGCCAGTGGTATCATAAAGGTACTTGCTTTGATCTTATTGGATATTCGGATTTGGATTATGTGGGGTGCAAGGTTGATAGGAAGTCCACCTCTGGCATATGCCAATTCCTTGGTAGATCATTCGTAGACTTATCCATCGCCAAGGTGGAGTATATCTCAATGGGTATTTGTTACGCTTAATTGCTTTGGATGAAGAAAATTTTGAAGGATTATGGAGTCGATTTGAAGAACGTGCCTCTTTTGTGTGATAATGAAAATGCAACCAAGATAGCAACAACCCCGTCCAATACTCCTAAACCAAGCACATACATACCCGACACCAATTACGTAGGAATCATGTGACTAAAGGAGATATAGTGTAGGATGGAAAAACAACTAGTGGATATATTCACCAAGCCCTTAGAGGAGCATATGTTTTGTAAGTTATGGAATGAGTTAAATATCCTAGATTCTTGTGATTTTGCTTGAAGTTTTGGACATGTGTTTGCATGCTTTGCTTCAATTTTTGGAGCTTAAGATGATGAACACTTCAAGTGGATGTGTTCTTTTCTCAATGAACACCACATCCTATAAGGTGTAAGCAAATTGGTAATTTTACGTGTTTATTGCTCTTAGAATGATGTATATGCAAAATGTGAGTATTTGCATCATAGCATCCCGTGCTTACATGCATAGAGGTCTTAGTGCAACTTAACTCACACATGGTGGAAACACCGCTGAAAATCATCATCTTTGGTTCTACATAGGTTTTATTTGCTCTCACACTTCTATGAGTTTGTTGCATGCTCACACATAATACTTAGACCTTCAGTTTATCTTTTTCGATTTGCATGCAATTGTCTCTTTGATTGTTTGGTTGTTCCCCACCTGGATGTAAAAGAACCCATAAGGATTCCATAGATGCTAGCTATATCAATCTCATAAAAGTCTTCATCTAAATCTACAAATTTGTGCATTTGGTTCATTTCTTAGAACATCTGGAGCAGTTTTAGTCAGAACTTCTGGATGAGCAATAAATGTGAAATAGAATGTCTGCATTCACTCGGAACTTCCACCAACCCATGCTCCAAACTTCTGGATGGAATTTTGTTTGTGACACAGAAAATACTTTGACTCTAGAACAACAGAATGATTCTTGACTGAAGGTTCCGGATGAACACACTACAATTTTCGCTAAGTGTTAGCTCGGAACCTCTAGACCATTTTTGTCTAGAAATTTTGGACACCATGTGAACCGTTCCCACTTAAGGACTGCCCAGCTAGGGTTTACCCAAATTCCACCACCTCATCAAGCATCATTCGGCCCACCTCATGTCCCTGTCCCTGTCGCGATTTCACCTTATTCCTCCTCCGGCCATCTCCTTGTCGGATTACGCTGCTGACACCGGTAAATGTCCACCACCATGCACCACCATAGCCACCGCTCCGCCAAGTTAGGGAAAGTAGCATCCCCAAGCCTTTACCCGTCCAATTGCTTGCTCAAGAGTTCAATATCAATGGTATTCTATCGATTCCCTCTCAAATCCAACTCATATTCATTGAAAATCTTTTGATGCGTTGATTTGAATTGGGAGGAAACTTAAGGTTAGAGTGTTCAGTGTTCGATCGGAACATGCAAGCAGATTCATCCGAAACCTTTGGCAGCATGACGAAGGTATCAAGTCAGAGCACCTCTGGGCCAAAACACACTGGACCCTCCATAAGTTTCTGGCTGAGTTCTTTGAGTGGCTCGGAACCTCAGAACATGGATCACTCAGACATTTCATACATAGATTGAATTAACTTTCTCTAAACTTTTTGAATCAAATTCAAATAAAAATTTTGCAATACTTTCTCCAGTGTTGTGTATACTTATCCCATGCTCTCCTCTATATGCTTTCATAGCAGATCATGTCCTTTGATGAAGAGAACCTTTCGCTGGTAGTTGTCATAGGAAATGAGGATTCTTATTTCTCCTCTCCTCAGGCCAAGAAGAAGAAAACTTTGGCCTCCAAGGTGACCATAAAGAAAAATTCAAAGGCTAGAGCCGCAAAGCCAAAAAGTAGAGTCAGCTTCCGAATAAGATGGAAATGAGGTTGTGAGATCTCCACCGCAAAAGCTACTAGCTCAGGCTCAGAAGGACATAGCTGCAAAAGACAAACATATGACTTCTAGACACATTACCAAGCCGACGGCTAATGTCTCGGCAAAGAAGGCTCTCGCACCCAAGAAGGTTGGTGCAAGGAGATCTACAGGGAATACTTTTTAGAGATCCCTCATGGGTTTCCTAGAAGTCACAGCCGGTAAGGAAGAAGAAGCATCCGAGCAAGCAAACACCACCTATTCTTCTGATGGCAGTGCACCAACTTCTACCACGACCGTTGACATCATGGCTCCGATGATAGTTTCTTCTACTCCACCTTCCACAGCAGTCGACCTTGCTCCTGAAGCTTAGCTAGATAGGTCTTAGGTCCTCTTTCTCACATTTTGGTGTCTTGATGCCAAAGGTGGAGAAGAGTTTATTTTGGGTAGCTTCGGTTGGGTAGAGAGGTTTTGAGAGTTACACGAATAGTTTTTATTGTGCTTCATGATATCTTGTAAACTCTATTCTTTTGTGGTGATGACATGGATGGTTGTATCTCATGCACTATGCTTGTTCATGCTAATTGTTACTAGTTCAATTTTGCCATGCTCATCTCTTGTGCATTGTATCTTTTGTTATATGCTTACCATGTACACTATGCCCATCCATGGATTCCAAGATATAGGGCGAGGTCTTTCAGTTTCTCCACGACATGTTCATTTTCATTCAAAGGTAATATCAAATAATGCACATCTTAAAGAAGAGCTCATTCTATACCTTGGAACCTGAAACAACTTGATATAATCATTTCACCAAACCTTTAATTACGTTGTCATCAATCACCAAAATGGGGGAGATTGAAAGTGCATCTTGGCCCCCTAAGTAGGTTTTGATAATTATTGACAATATGATTAGATGACTAATATGTGCATCAAGGTCTTGAGTAGGTATTTGGTCCTTAAGGCAAGTTGGAACAGGCTTTGACGTGCCCTAAAAAGCTTGAAAAAGAAATGACATGGAATCAAGAAGGTTAAGTACCTTTTTAGTCCTTTTAGTGATAAAATAATCACATTGAGTATAGGACAACCATACTATGAAGGGGAGAGCTAGCCAACACCATGGAAGAAGATAACTTGCTAATTGCTCAATGAAAATCCTTCCAAAAGTCTTTGAAAAAGTCTCTGCACCAAACATTAGTGGTTACCTAGAATGTCCGGACCAGTCAGCCAGAATGTCTGAGTGTGTGTGAGATTAGATTCTAGCGAGCTAAGCGTTGACCTAGACCCTCCAAGTGAGGTTTTCTTAGAGTATCTAGAACATTTCTGAGCTTTAGTCTAATTGAGTTTCTATTGTCCGAATCTGCTGAGTAAAGTATACCCCAGACACTCCGAGTGAAGATAGAGCTTGTGTCCAGAGATTGCTTTTCACTTGGACCTTCCGAATGAAGCTACCCAGACTATCTGAAGTTCACTCAGTAGCTTTGTCTAGAGTGCTTCATGTTGTCCAGAACTTCTGAGTGAGGTTTGCTCGGACACCCCGAGCTAGGACTTAGCCTCTACCCTAATGCTTTCTTTCATCTAGATCTTCGTGGTCTGGCACTTTCGAGGAGACCAATTTGGCTCTGTAACCTTTGACTGAGGATCTCTCAGAACCTCCGAGTCAATTTATGTTTCGGGAAAGAAGGGTTGTTTTTGTTCAGAACATCCAAGTTACTTCAGTCTAGAACCCTTGGATCTTTCATTCTGCTGAGGTCTTGAACTTTTCGTTACGTTCGAGCTGCACCCTCGGAGTAGTGTTTTTCTCCCAAACTAGCTATTCTATTTCAATCTTGGAACCTCTGAGTGAGGTTGGTTAGAACCTCTAGGCAAGGTTTTCTGTGAGTAACGGCTAGATTTTTTAGCGTAGCCTTCGAGCCGAGAAGAAATTCTTATTACTCTTGGAGGTTGGCGCCTCCTAGACGATTAGTTGTTGCTTGGAAGTCTTCAAGCTTGTGAAGAAGCCGAGAAATTTGTGAAGGTTGGAGTTCGCCTACCTGAAAGGATCGCGGGAGCCGACTAGAGGGGGGTGAATAGGATGCTAGCCAAATTTAAATTAACTACTCAATTAGCTAGCTGTGTAACAGATAGACTACTCAGGCAGCAAATGATATGAAGATTAGCACGTAGCTGTCACATAGATAGCTAACATAGGTGAAAGAAAACTCTAAATAGGCTGATATAAAATATGAGTGTGAAACAGGTAGCTAGCACAGATGGCAGATAAGCTAAAGAGCAACTGTGACACAGCTAGATAACACAGGTATACAGTAAAGATTATAGCTAGATCAGATATCTATATCAGAGAGTTACACAAGCATGCAGGGAAATAAGCAAGTGACTACAGAATGTAAACACACAGAGAGACACGTGATTTTTCACCAAAGTTCCCACTCTTTTCAGAGATGTACGTCTCCGTTGGAGAAGCTACTCCTAAGAGATAGCCAGCACTGAAATGTGCTTGTTCTCCGATACCTGAATCTTTAGGTCTCTTCTTTTTGCTTATGGAAGTCCTTTTGCTTGCAGCAGGTAGACTTCAGATCACCCTCACAAACGTCCGGGCCAACCCACACAAGCTTGGGTGATCACCGATGACTCCTACACCTGTCTAGGAGTAGATGCTCCAAGAGTAATAGAATCTGCTGCAACAATCACTTAGAGGAACCAATTGCTCTTGCTCAAAGCTCTAACTCTCCAGGACAGAAACTTGGACACGCTCACATGAAGGTTTGGTTCTGTTCTGGAGGAGAGGTTCGCTAAGGTTGAAGTAGTAGTTGATCTATTCGAGAAAATGCGAATGGACACTGAAAGCTACTAATAAAATGGCATAATCTGAACACATAGCTGAACACATAGTTCAAGTAGAAATTGTTAAAGCTCCCGACTGGCTTTAATTTGGTTCAGCTCTCAGGGCCACCTCACACACTAATAAAATTGTTAGCTTCCTTCCCCACTCATCACCCTCACTTTCAGATAAAAATCCAACTCTATTCAAAGATCAGAATATACCTCCAGCGGCCAAGGTCGGCTCAAGAAATGGAAGTTGTGAGATGGAGAGAAAACCACGAAAAAAGCAAATTGACCTTAGTTATTTGGAAAAATCAAATCCCAAAAAGAGGACAAAGAATCAAATCATAGAGTTCCGTTTGACTAGCTCATTGGAAAGAAGTGAAAGTCAACTGCTTGGACAGAGTGGGATAGATCTATTGCCAGAGGTGGAACGAGTAGTTTTCTTACTAATAAGTCAAGTTAAGAGTAATACAAGAACGGTAGGAGTTTGCCAAGATGGCTTAGTTAGCAAGCTACCTATTATGTAGGCTCCAACTCCCATTTCTTTCTCTTCTTTATTTTTGACTTTTTATTCTCATTTTTTACTGAACATATAATCTCCTTTATGGGGAAGTGGTAACATAGATGGAGGCACAGGTAGATAGATATACATTTGAAATCATTTGCCTAAGCAAAGTAGTAGTTGATCTCTTCGAGGTTAGGGTGAATGAGACCGAAAGCTACTAATAGAATAGCATAATCTGAACACATAATTTAAGTAGAAACTATTAAAGCTCCTAGGTCTCGAAATGGCTGGCTTGGTTTAGCTCTCTAGGCCACCTCATACACTAGTAAAATCATTAGCTTCTTTCCCCACTCATCGTCTTCACTTTCAAACAAAAAATCCAATTCGATTCAAAGATCAGTCAATGGTTCTCTATAGTGGGGCTGAGGTGTGTGGATCACTATCTGGGGATACATCAGCTAGGACTACAGATGCTCGTTGCATGTGTATTGCGGTGAGGAGTGTGGTTGCGAGCGCACGGAGGTGCAAGGGCGGTCTAACTGGCCCTTGGGAGTGGTCCTATTGGGGTCGATGAAAGTAAATGCTTCCGATATTCGAGGTGGTGATAACTTGATGGGTCCAAAGACTTTGCACTTTGAAAGACAAGCGTAAGAGTTGGAAGACCTTGAGGGATGTCTAGTTAGAGGAGCAGAACCAAAGATTGGAAGGACTAAATATTAGGACGGTTAGGACCATGCAACTGTATCTCTCGGGATTGGTGAGAACCATGTGATGGACAGGAGTTTGCCAAAGGGAATCTACGAAAGTGTACAAAAGTCAAAGAACATCAAAGGCTTGGAAAGCATAATGTTGTCTCCAGTCATAGGTCACTAGAACTAGTGAAACTAGATGTGATATAAGATGGTGTAGATGAGACCATACTTTTTGTGTTGTTCGGTGCACATGCCAAAGTGCGGAAGGACAAAGACAAGAGGAGGCTGGAGTGCTATAGCTGTGTGCCATGTGGAGAAGGACTGTCCAAGTAAAAGAGTAAGAAAATTGTGACTTTAACTCAGGGTGATCCAAGGGTGATGGTGATGTTCCTTCAAGTTTTCAGACATGCAATCAACATAGGCGAGGATGTCAGGTTTATGTAACTCTTACAAGTGGCACCTAATAAGTGAGTCATTCACTTTCACTTAGATCTGGATAGAGGATACCAGGATGATGACATGTTTTTCCAGTATATGAAGACTTCATGATCGGTATGTGATGGCATTGAACAAAATACTCCGGGAAATTGGGAGTGCCTAAGTCAAGGGTTGAAAAAGAACTTGATTTCGCTGGAACATTAACTACGATGAAAGGAAAGAAGATCGTTCAATTGAACATTGGTGGAGTCATGGAGAAGTCATGGAGTAGCGTTGTCACTCATATGCATGGAGAAATCACAAGTCCAAGGTAATACTGGGGTTCGCGCATTGCAGCTTCTAGATGGTGGAGGACATATTCGTCAAGGTGGAGTTCATTGAACTTGTGTCGAATATGTATACGTATAGGGTTATGTATTGGACATTACGATAACTGGAGTTAGGAATGAACTCTAATTCATGTGTGGATTGGAGTATGGTAGGTCTTAGAGTCAGACTCTAGTACTCCTAGGACCTATATAATAAGAGGATGTTACATGTTGTAACCTGAGCAAAACCAGAATCGACGGAGCAGGGCGCCATCAAACCACCCTCCAGGGGTGGTCAAACCGTTTGTCAGGGTGGTTAGACTAGACAGGGCTCGAGATAACATGATTTGACAAGTATCGATAGATTCGAAGGTGGTGGTCAAACCGCTCAGGAGGAGTGGTCAGACCGGCCATGGCTAGAAGCCGTGGTGGTGGTATAGGGCGTGCTGGCCGAAGTCAAGTGTTCATACTGGTTGGTGAATTCAACGGGATTAGTGAGCTTTGCAAAGCTCATATTGGTGGCTATGTAGACTGGTTATTCTAGAGACCTTGCTCCAAATGGATCTTATTGCTACAATATGACGGGCTGATGACCCACAAGTGTAGGAAATCGATTATAGCAATTTTCAATGAAAAATGATGTCTAACCCATAGGGAAGTATCGATTGGACCACTAGTCAGATATAAGATCACACTAGAAATAGTAAATTGTGAGAGTTGAGATGTACGACTACCTTTCTCAAATAGCCACACAACTCAAGAATGCAATTGGGGAATTAAATATGCAATTGTAGACCTAAGATGCGATTTCTATTTTGGAAGGAATAAAAAATAGCAAGTTACCTATATCTAAAAGTTTTGCTGGAGGTGTTCCAGTGAAATTAGGTGATGAGGACATGGCTCCCATGGATATACCCACTGCCACCTCTACTTCCACTACTTCAACTACATCCGCTGCTCGAGCTATAAAGAACAAACGACAGTTTGTCAAGATTGTCAAGAACAAGTGAGGATTCAAGTTCAAGCTCTCGGGAGGAGGAAGGAATGAAGTTCATGTGTCCATGAAGATGTCCCCACATGAATTGGTGCTGTACAAGGAGTCTTCCCACGTCACTTTTGGTCCAAGAAGTGCTAGAGATAGAGTCCCACAAGATTTGGACTCTGATTCGGATTGCTGAGACAGCACTGACTTCGAACGTCTTTATTTCGAGCATACGGATTCTGATTTGGGTGATCTTGGACTATCTGGAAAGCTTATCTCGTGCTCTTTCCAATTTGTCCAACCCAATATCCAAATTCTGTATGACCAGACCGCAATAGCCAAAACAATCCGAGACTGCTTCTGTAACAGATCACCTCTTGTCTTTATATACCCCCTAGGATTCTCCCTTTAGTTTTTTGGGTTTCATTGAGTTGTTTAGATACTGCTACATTATCACATCTACAAGTCGTGTAGGACTACCGCCTTGTTTAGATTGCCAGTGGAATCCCAATACACTTTCTTCTATCTTGTGCGAATTTAATACTCGCAATTTTAGATTGTAATTTATCATAGTTCTTGCTGGTTCTTCGGTTGCTTGTAGGAACTCAAACTTCATTGTTCAGGTTGATAGTGCCTACCGCAAGGTCAATAACCATCAAAGGTTGGTTTAGCGATTGCTATGGTGTACCGTCGTGTACGGTATAGTCAGATCGTCAAGGTCAAACTCCATCAAACCGTTAGCTACCTTCGTCTCACTGAAAGATCGGGCCACCGTCTCATCAAGTGGTATCAGAGCTCAAGTTGCTCGGTGAGAAATTTATCATTTTCGTAGTTAGATTTGTTTTTACCTCTAGTCCAGAAAAAGCCTACAAAAAATAGTAGATTGATTTCCCCACTGTCCAAACCACTTTCAGTCATTGCATCTTTCTTTTCAGTAATTTTGCATTGTAGAATTCGTGGTTGCATCGTCGTGTCAAGTTGCTGATCATAGTTGTAGATCGTGTCTAGTTCGTCTTGTCATTGCCACCATTGTGTTGCCACTGCCACCATCATTATTTCGCTATCACCATCATCTTGCTGCTGCATCCATCCTCCACAGCAATATCAATCTGTTGCCACGCCGCAAAACTTGCTGCTGTGCCTAACCTCGCTGCCGCAGCTAGGAAAGCTACAAGCCCTAGCTGAGAGGAATACAATCTTGCTCTCCTCACATCTTTGCTCAGCCACGACCAGTTTGGATTAGAGGAGAACTCAGAAAGAAAAAAATCAGAAAAAGGAAAGGACGTGTTGTTTGGAGTTCAAGTCAGGTTCCTCAACTTTGCCTACTTTGGTTCAGATCCCATCCAACACCCTTGGGCAAGCCTTGGCCAACCGCAAGGGCTCCCCCTACATCCTTATAAAGCCTCCTGGACGTCCACTTCTCCTTCTTTCGGACAAGGGCACGAAATTTAATTCAGATTCAAATTCTGTCCGAATCCAAATCCCTTTCGGACTCGAATTTCTATAAAATCAAAAATATTCTCAGGAGCCTACAATAAAAATTTCAGCCAATTTGGCCTAGCCGTTTGGGAGAAATCTAAGATTTAAGTTTCAGCCTCCTACTATTTTTCTGCCGCGACAAAGTTTTTGCTTGTTCCTGCTGTCACGGCAGCAGCACGACATCTTTGAGCTTGCTGTTTGCTGCCACTTCTCTGCCGTGACACCATATTTAGCTGTTTTTGCTGCTGTGGCAAGCCAACGACAACCAGATTTCAGTTTTTTGCCCGTTTGCTTGTTTGAGTGAGTTTCTGAGATTAGAAAAAAAATATAGAAAAGAAAAAGAAGCCACACAGAAGGCCAACTAAAGAAAAAAATCTCAGAACTCTCACTCTTCTTTTAGGGCTTTTTGAACCACATCTCTTTGAGCTTTACTTATATCTTTTAGGCATTGATTGTCTAGTACCCAGTCTAGGCTAGGATCAGCAACATCGACTAGTACTTTCAGCACTTATTCAACTTGCATTTGCTGAATTGATTTTTGCTAGTCCTTGCTACCATATTGAAGCCAACCAAGCTCCACCTTCCTATACTGTACTTTGTTCGATCACCTTGGTAATCACTATACTAATCGTTTGATAATCTTTGACACCGCCAAAGGCCGACAACCACTGCAGCACGGTAAGAATTAGTAAGAGCTTGGTATTTGCTACAAAATTGTTGAGATTCCTTCCACCCCACATCCCACATTTTAGTAATTGGTAGGAACATATACTTGTGATTTGTTTCCTTGTCTTCTACTGACCATGATAGGTTCTGGAGTAATCAATTCTTGGGCTAGATCTACAGTGGGAGATGTGCCATACCCTGAGGCACGTGTTTCTTCATCACCACCATGGCAAGTATGACTACCTCTACGAAAGGTACCACAACGGGAAAAGGTACATGATCATATTGTCTCCATGCCAATGTTTGAGGGTTGTAATAGGCCTGAATTCTATCTCGATTGGGAATTAGAACTCAATGAAATATTTGCTACCCATGTCTTTCCTAAGCATAAGCAAGTATGAGCTGTTGTTAGGACATTTACTAATTTTTCTTCTATTTGGTGGGATGGATATTGTTGATTATACCCTGATTATATATCTTCTACTTGGGATGATTTAAAACTTGCTATGAGATATAGATTCGTGCCTTCATATTATACACGTAACATGCTATGAAAATTACAAAATTTACAACAAGGTAGTGATACCGTGGAAGAATACTATAATGTTTTACAAAGTACTTTGTTAGAAGAATGTGAAGAAGCTACAATGAATAGATTTATGAGAGACTTGAACCGTGATATTCAGGATATACTTGTGCATAAAGAATATTATTCTATCAATCGTTTGTTTCATCTTACTTGCAAAGCTGAACAGAAAATAAAGAGACGGATACATGAGGCAAGCAAACGCCCGGTACAAGTCCCTACATCACGAGTTGCTTAAATTGAGCCTTCTAGTGCTCCACCAATGTTTGTTGCCACACCTGCTGATGTGAGAGTCACACCGTCTCGCTCTTGTGACTTATCACCCCTAATAGTACCTACATCATCTGAGTCAAGCCTGCAAGGTAAATGTACCACTTCCATCGCTCCACATGAGATTGAAGTATGCCCCAATAAATTAAATACTTCATGTGTTGAGTTAAATGAATCGCCCGCTGTTTTGATCACACGACCCATTGTTGAGGATTGTTTTGCTGATTTGAGCTTGCCCTGTTATCAAATAAATGAAATACCTACTGATATATGTGCACCATGTGAAACTCATGTTTTATATACTGATTTGGGTGCACAAAACATTGATAACGATAATATGAATTCTGAAATTTTAGATTCAGGTATGCCTAATGTTCTTCTAGATGATAACTGTACTGTTTAAGCTTCCCAAATAGTGATATTGGCTCTACTACTTTAGTTGCTTCACATGCTAAGAAAGGTTGTTATGATAGTCTAGCAGCGCCAAAAGTTGAGCCTTGTGAATTGAATGATACTGAGATAGATTGTGATAAGTTAGTAGCACCTGAAAAAGAAGTTGACGCCATATTCTCTAATTTATTGTGCTATGTTAAGCTTGACACGCCTATGCAATTGTCACACGCTCTAATGATAGTTTTCTAAACTTGTAAGTTTGCCTTCGTGGAATTCCATCTATACTCCATGCTACCAAGTTAATGTGATCGGAGAATATTGTGGAATTTTAATACATAGCTTTTGCATCACCCGTGCTGAAATTGTTGATAAACATACTCATTTCGACGATGATCATTTGCAATTGTTTATCTCGTCAACTTTGCAATGTGAGAATTTCATTCAAAGACTTATGTTGCCTGCTGCCACAAATTTTTGTGTTCCTCCACATCATAAAATTCAGCATGCTAGTGATAATCCATTCATCTCTTTGAATGTACATTCGCATAATTTTCGATGGCACATATTTGAGTAATATTATGATGAATGCTTCACATATACTTGCAAAACTAGTTGTAATACTTGTTGTATGGATAGTTTTGATAAGCTCATTATCCCTTTTGCTAATGCTCATCACAAAGACAAGTTATTCACTTATATTTGCAACCGAGGACGGCTTTGTTTTCAAGGAAGGGAGGATGATGAGGACATGGCCCCCATGGATATACCCACTGCCACCTCTACTTCCACTACTTCAACTACATTCGCTGCTCGAGCTATAAAGAACAAATGACGATTCGTCAAGATCGTCAAGAACAAGCGATGATTCAAGTTCAAGCTCTCGGGAGGAGGAAGGAATGAAGTTCATGTGTCCATGAAGATGTCCCCACATGAATTGGTGCTGTACAAGGAGTCTTTCCACGTCACTTTTGGTCCAAGAAGTGCTAGAGATAGAGTCCCACAAGATCTGGACTTTGATTCGGATTGCTGAGATAGTGCTGACTTCAAACGTCTTTATCTCAAGCATACGAACTCCGATTTGGGTGGTCTTGGACTCTCTGGAAAGCTTATCTCATGCTCTTTCCAACCAGTCCAATCCCATATCCAAATTCTATATGAGCCGATCGCAACAGCCAAAATAATCTGAGATTGCCTTTGTAACAGATCACCTCTTGTCTTTATATACCCCCTAGGATTCTCCCTTTAGTTTTTTGGGTTTCATTGAGTTGTTTAGATACTGCTACATTATCACATCTACAAGTTGTGTAGGAATACCACCTTGTTTAGATTGCCAGTGGAATCCCAATACACTTTCTTCTATCTTGTGCTAATTTAATACTCGCAATTTCAGATTGCAATTTATCATAGTTTTTGCTGGTTCTTCGATTGCTTGCAGGAACTCAAACTTTGTTGTTCAGGTTGATCGCGCCTATGGCAAGGTCAATAACCATCAGAGGTTGGTTTAGTGATTGCTAAGGCGTACCGTCGCTTACGGTATAGTTGGATCGTCAAGGTCAAACTCCACCGAACCGTTAGCTACTTTCATCTCACCGAAAGATCGGGCCACCGTCTCATCATTAGGTAAAGCAAGCACGGGTGCCTCAGTTAAATAGTTATTAAGTTCTTAGGAAGCATTTTCTTGAGATTTCCCCCACACAAATTCAACATTCTTTCTAGTCAATTCATTCAAAGGGGAAGCAATAGCACTGAAGTCTGTGACAAACCGGCGATAAAAGCTTGCTAGGCCATGAAAGCTACGCACTTGAATCACATTGATAGGGGTAGGCCAATTTTCAATTGCTTCAGTTTTAGATTCATCAACCTCTATACCATGAGTGGAGACAACAAAACCTAGAAATACAAGTTTCTTCGTGCAAAAAGTGCATTTCTCAAGATTAGCAAATAAGCGTTCATTTCTAAGCACAAGTAGAACTTGTCTAATATGAGAGGCATGGTCACTCAAAGTTCTACTATACAAAAGAATATCATCAAAGTAGACCACACCAAACTTGCCAATGAAAGGTCATAAAACATGATTCATTAAGCGCATGAAAGTACTATGAGCATTGGACAAACCAAAAGGTGTAACAAGCCATTCATAATTTGGTTTTAAAGGCAGTTTTCCATTCATCTCCTTCATTCATTCTTATTTCGTGATAACCACTCTTTAAGTCAATTTTAGAGAAGATTGTAGTGCCACTAAGCTCATTAAGCATATCGTCTAATCAATGAATGGGGTGACGGTAATGCATGGTGATATTATTGATGGCTTGACAGTCAACACACATGCGCCAAGAACCATCCTTCTTGGGAACAAGAATAACGGGAACGGCGCATGGGCTTAAGCTTTCACGAACATAGCCCTTGTCAAGTAGCTCCTGTACTTGACGTTGAATTCCTTGGTCTCCTCGGGGTTGGTGCGCTAAGGAGGCCGGTTGGGAAGGGGCACTCTCGAGATGAGGTCGATGCGGTGCTCGAAGCCTCGAATGGGTGGTAGTCCCGCTGGCAACTCATCAGGGAAGATATCTGTGAACTCCTAGAAAACTCAAGAGATGGCACTAGGAAGTGGGGGTGCATCGTTAGTTAAAGCATCTACATCTTTGCACACAAGCACAAAATGTAGCATAGATGGATCACTCTTCACTCCTCTCATCTCAGCTTTGATGGCTAACATGACTAGGCCTCTATTCTCACTCTTGTTCTTTTCTCTCATTTTGGGCTTGTGGCTCTCACTCACCGATTTGTGGGAGTCACTCAAGATAATGCTCTCTCGCTCACTTCTCTTCTTCTCCTCTTGTAGTCTTGCCAACTTCTGAGCATTGTCGGCAATGATTTGACTTGGCGTCATGGGGCAAAGCACATACTCCTTATGGTGCCATCGGAAGATGTACTCATTTGTGTGATTGTCGTGGCGTGCTGCTTGGTCGTATTGCCATGGGTGTCCCAAAAGGAGGTGGCATACCGTCATTAGTACCACATTACACTTCACTGTGTCTTGGTAGGCTCCAATCTTGGAGGAGACTTGGACCATGTGTTGGATCTTGACGGTGCCACTGTCACTCAACCATTGCACATGGAAAGGATGTGTGTGCTTCTTGTACTTCAAGCCTAGCTTGAAACATAGCTCTTGACTTGCCAAGTTGTGACAACTTCCTCCATCGATGATGACCTTGATGGTTTTGCCGTTGATGATGACATTGGTTTGGAAGAGGTTGTATCTTTGTTTGGGCTCATCTTGAAGTTGGACGGTGACGATCTTCTTGGTGATGACGAGGGATGGTCCCACCTTGGTCTTGCAATAGATCTGTTCTCCTTCTTCATCTTCACCTTCTTGCTCGAACCTTGTCACCTCATGGATAGCATCAATTTCTCCTTCACTTGCAGATTCATATGCTCCCTCTTCGATGATCAACATGACACAAGCATTGGGACACTCCTTTTGCATATGACCTCGACCTTGACACTTGAGGCATACGATGTCTTGTGACTTGTCGGTGGAAGCCATTGAGGAAGCCATGCTTGGAGCCGATCCCCCCTTGGAGTAGGTGGTTGAGGGGCGGCTTGTGCTTGTTGATGGGCGAGCACTTGCAGCCCCACCACCAACATAGCTCTCCGTCTTGATTGTTGTAGCTCGGGGAATACTTCTTGTGTTTGGAGTTGGACGTGGAGCATATGATGTGGTGCGCGGGGTGTATGAAGTAGCTCTTGGAGTGTATGTTGAAGTCTTGGAGTAGCGAGCATGTTCTTGTACTTGGCATTCCGCTTTGATAGCTTGGTGCACTAACTCCACCACAGTGTTGTATGGTTGATAGTTGGCGATGCGTTTGATGAGGTGACATTGGAGGGAATCAAGGAAAAGGTTTAACAAATGGGGCGGCAAGATTTACTGGATCCTGAATACAAGGCAAGGCCTATTAACTACTCAACAGTGGATGTGACCGCTACATGCATCGGAAGACGTATGTGCAGGCTGCATATTTCAAGCAAACAAGAAAACATGAAACAATGAATGCATCGCAAAGGATAGCATAGGGTATATTATATACCACAAAGGACGCCTAAAACTTGAACTAAGAAGGGGTACCTATCTCGCTACTCACGGCAAGTGAGGTCTAATGACCTAACCTTATGGGTTTAGTCCATACGATCGACTCCTAGTGTCGCCGTTCTTGGCGAGGCATTCTTCAATATTGCTGACTTCTCATTTCTGACGATGGTGTCATGTGCCAATGGGTCTCCCCCACTTAATGCGGTGTTTTCTTCATGAATTTCCCACGCTCTTGATGTCATGGTCTTGAAAGACTGGGCAGTTGGTATTGACTTGCTTGTAGTGAATCTTGATGAGTTCTTGGATCGTGCGATGAAGAGGTCCATCTTGAGGTGTCGGGGTCGAGATCGCGGTGGTTATCTGCGCCTGTAGGGTCAAGAGTGAAGTTGAGATTTGCTGGTCTGTTGTACGGTGTGGATACGACTCCTCGGTAGGGTTGGCGAGCTCTTACACATCCTCCGCATGGGTCTCGTTATTGGCATTACTGGGGTTGCCTAAAGCTTTGAAGTAGACGAGAGTGTAGGGAAAACATTGTGTTTCTCTTAGAGCAACGTAGGTAAGAGGGGAACCTAGGAAGGATGAGAAGAATAGATCCCACTCTTACAGCAAGTTTAGGTATGTATCTAAAAATACTTTTTATTCCTAGGGTTTACATCTAATGGCCATGCTAACTAGGGTTAACCTACAGTCAGTATGGCTCTGATACCAAGCTGTGGCATACCCGGTTTTGAAGCCGGGTAATCCCTTGTGCTTACTGTACCGGTCCCATGATCAATAGCCGGTACACACAAGTTAACCTGTATATCATTGTCATACACACATATTTCAGTATCGGAGATATAAATAGACCCTCAGGTCGAGGTCCTTTACCTGTAGCCCAACGGCTAGAAATTTGCAGTGGAAATCAAGCGGAGATGTGGCCCATCAGTATGCCATACCCGACAGGCAACTGACTGGGGTTACGTCCTAGCTTTCACGAATACGGTCGTATCCTCGGAGTTGATGTCTCTTTCGTCTGGCTAAATCAACAAGCCAGGTGAGTACGTGGAATGTACTCGCAAGCTTCCCACAGGGAGAGTATAACGGACATTTTTCATGCAGGGCTTGTTCAATAAAAGAGCTCTACCCTAAGTTGAAGTTTGAGCGGAAAAGTAAGTTTCCATTTGAAATATGATGTAATAGTTTCAAAAGCATTTCTAAAAAAAACAAGCCCGTCTCTGACGGGTGTGCATCTGGTGCCAAGAATACATTCTGACAATCATCAACTAGAGGCCGATAACCCATGTATCGCCTCAGACCATTCTTAAGCCTACCCGTGCTACCACCCTGCAGCACGGGCTAGGTTTCACTTCTGCAATTCCTTACTACTAGCCTGTAGCTCAAATTGCACACTGTGGACACATCATGCCCATGTCCTTAATCCCATTCCTAGATTTTGTAACCAAAACTTAGTCTAACCAGTGTGTGGCCTTTCCAAGTTGTATCCATGACCGCGGATGTGGCTATTCGAATAGATTTTAACATTCTGCAGAGGTTGTACGGCTTTACCCACAAGATGTAAGTCCCCCTTGTTGCCAAATGTTAACGGATACACTTCACGAGGTGTATTGGCAGGGTTATTACAACGAGACTTTTCACCCACTTTCATACTAGAGCTGGACCCGCTAGATGGGTAACCCAACTTTTGCATCCCGTAGACCAAAAAAGGGACTCTCCACCTTTGTGTCGAACCTCTATCCACGTACTACATGGAGCTCACTAAGAATCTCTACCCACGTAGTCCCGTGGAGATCCTCTAGGGATGCAAATCCACCTAGCACACTCTTCCTACTGCCCACGGGTCCAGGCACTAGTACTCGACGGGGTATGTTGAGTCCTTCCCATAAAGGAGATGTGGACGTACGAGGTGAACTTGGTCGAGCGGCACTTAGGCTCTGTCCTTAACTGATTCGAGCAAGACTGCATTTCATCACCTTTTCGACATGTCACCACAAGCTACAACCATTCCCCTGATCTCCACTTATTGTTCTCACCCAAATCAAAATCATCCTCCATTTTATTTGGGGTTTTGGCAAATAATACTTTCAAACAGACACCCCAGAAGGTACACGCCTTCCCGAGGGTTTTAAATCCCATAACCCAAAGTAGTGATTCGTGTGAGTCGGTAAAAGTAGATTTTCCTCTATAGCAGGTCTAAGTAGGGCTACTGCCTATACTCCTAATATTTTACCAGTCATACAATATCCAGCTAATATTGGTAGGGTTACAAGGATTGGTTTTCCGGACCTGAGTTATATGCAACTACAAGGTGTAGCTAGGTCTAGCATAAAATATCGTTGATACACATAACATGCAAGGTTTGCAACCAAAATAATTAAGTTTCACACATATGGGATTCAACATGATCAAGGTGGGAATGCTTGCCTAGCAAGTTGGTCGGGTCTCAAGCTTGAATTTGATACGACAATTATCTGGAACATTTCGCACGAGATCTCGTTACCCTGTATCTTGTGGTTTGGGGCTACTGATATTCCCCCTGGAGTCGGTTTTGCAGAAATCCTAGATCCTCTATGGGAAGATCCGGTGCGTCGGTAACTACACGTTAAAAAGAACGACAAATAAATGAGAGGTCAAAATTTCCAAATAAGAACCAATGGTGCACATGATATGCTTATAGTAGGGGTTTTAGCTTTCGAGACAGTTTCGGGTTGCTAGGGTTGTAGGGTGAGTGGGTGATCTCCGGTACGGAGTATATGGGCAGGCGTATACACGTCATGGTTCTTCTCCTTATTATGGTTAGGACGATCTCGACTCTTCTTCTGAGCAAGTCCAGTGTGTGACATATTCGAGAAAGGGTTATTAGTTGTTAGGGTTCATGTTTGAGTCCTAGACAGAGTTTCATCAACATGAAATAAGGAAGTGGCATGTGAGCGAAAACCTAGCATGGTGTTGTATTCATGGTAAAAATGGTCACGAGGTTCCTATTGATTATGGCAGTCGTAAAGTTCATAAAAATGCTCGAGAATTAACCTAGGGTGCTCTAAGAATAATTTTTGAACATGCGTTACTTTAACGGAAAATGCAATTTCATAGGTATTACTAATCTCCCCTCTGTTTCTATCAAAAGAATTTGAAATTTTCAAAAAGTTTCTACATGAAAAGATTAGGTTTAACTTTTCTAAGCAGGGAACTGGAAGAATTGGCTCAAGAACCGGTTGGCTAGTTGAAAGATCGAGGTTTATCGACTAGAGGGAGGGTGAATAGGAGATTATCAAATTTTAACAAATTTGTTGCTTAGCATGCAATAGGTGAAGCAGTTTATAGATGAAGTAGCAGAAAACAAACAAGATTCAACTCTAATGAAGAACAACACAAAGTAAAGAGCAAGAATCGAAGACAAGAGGATTTAACCCAAGTTCAAGTTGTTGGCAACAACTCTACGTCTTCGTTCGGAGAGGCTGAGCACTTAGCTCCGAAGACACACAGTCTTCACCTTTTTCTCCATGAGCTTGTGTCCACTTAGGATCTGCTCAACACTCTTGGTGGATCTTGAGGTGATCCCCGGACCTTCACAAACTTTGGAGGCGATTCCACAAGTTGGAGCTCTTCCAAGACGCCTAGCCGGCTAGGAGATGCCAAATCTCTAAGAGTAACAGCTCAGATCTGCTAGGCTCGAAGAAGCTCTTGCTTGAATGCTCAATCCAAGTCTCAAATCTCTCAAAGGCTTTTCTCTCTCAAAGGGGATCTCAAGGAGTCAAAGAGGAAAGGGAACACACAGTGGAGAGAATGTCTTTTTGCGCTGAGTGCCCTCCCGAGCCCGCAGGGGGTCGGGGGCTATTTATAGCCTTTCTGCAGAAAAGAGTCGTTAGGCACAAAGATTCTCTTCCGGTGCAACCGGAAGACAAACCCGGTAGCACCGGGATTCAAACCAACGGTCAGATCTGAAGAACATCAGATGCACAGCTAGAAGCTTCACCACAAAGGCGGTAGGTCCGAAGGAAACGCGGTCACACCGGGATAGAAGAATGTGCTCAACAGAGCAACTTCCAGAAGCAATTCCCGGTAGTGCTGACTTTGAGGGCGGTTGTGCCGGGTATGAAGAAATGGCGCATTCTTCTTCACAGAGAAGAAAAACGGCCCAACCGGAAACATAACCCAGTACATCTGCTTCAACCGAAGACATAAATCCAGAAGGGGTTCTCAGTGCAGCCGGAAGACAGAACCGGTGCAACCGCAGACACACGAAGAATGGGACTTAGTCTGAGACAAACTTGGCCCTAAGTCCAGAAAAGATTCCCGGTGCAACCGGAAGACGAAACCGGTGCAACCGCAGACAACTCAGAAAGCGACTTAGACTAGGGCATCAAACGACCTAAGTCCAGAGAGGATTCCCGGTGCAGCCGGATACGAAACTGGTGCAGCCGAAGACAAACGAACAGGACTTGGTCTAGGGTATCAGAAGCATATTCCGGTAGCACCGGTCTTCAAAACCGGTCATACCGATTTCCCTAATATGAAACTAGGGCAAACCCTAAGCGGCAGGGTTCCCTAACTCTCCAACACAGAGGTCATTCTCGGCAGCACCGGATTCAAGACCGTTCATGCCGCAATTGAAGCTCTTCAAGGTTAAGACTACTAAGTCCTCAAACCTTCCAATAGAGGCCAATCCCGGTACAACCGATTCTTCAAACCGGTACAACCGAGAGTCACTGTCTGTGTTTCAGAAAGAGATTTCAACAGGATTTCTTTGAGATTTAGACTGAGCATTTAAGAAGATTCTTCCTAGAGCATAACTATCTGACCCCTCTTAATAGGCGGCTTGTCCTATAGACTCAAATGATCTTTGATCATATAAATACTAGAAAATCTCCACTAATCTTCTAGATCCAAGCCTTTCTTCAACATCAATTTTTAGGGGTCGTCATTCACTGGTTAAACCAATCACATAGGCACTAATCACCTATGTACACTTAGTAAACCATTAGTCCCTTAATCATTTGTCATTAATCATCAAAATCCATTAGGGGCACTAGATGCACTTTCAATCTCCCCCTTTTTGGTGATTGATGACAACACGATTAAAGCTTCAAATTGGATATAAAGAATTGTGTTTTGGGTTTCATGATATAGAGATAGCTCCCCCTAAATATGTGCACTATTTTAATATTGCTTTGAATACAAGTACACATCTTGAAGGAGTTTTGAGGAGCTCCCCCTATATCTTGAAATCCATGGCAGTGCATTGTATGAGAATAATAGATAATGGAACAATGCACAAGTGGTGATTAGAGCAAATAAACATGCATGAAAATTAATCAGAGCATTAATCAAAGCATGGAAATTGCTCAAAGTATGTAAAGAAATAAAACTAAAGCTATATCACCACTTAGAGTTTACAAACCAATACAAGAATTATCAAGAAAAAATGAGGTTTGTAACTCTTCTAATCCTAAACTTCTTCTTCTTCATCGCTCCCTTTTTCTTTTATTGAAGCTTCTATCACTCCCCCTTTGGCATCAAATAACCAAAAAACTTCAGACTGTTGGAGGAGTTGCAGAGGCAGAAGCATGAGGAGACTGCTGAGGAGCTGGAGCTGATGGAGGCATGGATGGAGAAGTTGCAGTTTCATCTGGCTCGACAGAGGAGTTTGTTGGACTTGGGGTTACTCTGTAATGAGGGGAAGACAGAGAATGAGCACACCAAGAGTAGGATTATTTGATTCCTTGTGCTACAAGCTCTTCCTCAGAGTAGTGTTTCTTCAGAAGTACCCAAGAGCGTTTGAGGGCTTCTCTATCGGCTATCTAGGCGATAGTGGCCATGTTGAAGAGTGCATTTAAGTCATGCCTTACTAATTTCTGCTCCTTCTTCATTTGATGCAGCTCAGACCTCATTTGGTGAAGCTCTTGAAGAATAAGATCTGTTGGAGATGGAGCTGCCTGGGGTTGAGCTTCAGGCAATTGAGATTGGCCTTCAGAATGATGAAAAGCAGGATCATCACTGGCCAGAGGAACTCTTTCTTCACCGGCCTGAGGAGCAGAGGGTTGAGGAGCTTGATCAGCAGGGGCCTTGCCTTTGCCTTTGACAAGAGAGGCTTTCTTCACCAAGTCTTCAATAGGGAGGGTGTGAACTTGGTATGAGTTGTGTCGCAGTGGAAAGCAATCTCTGTCTTGTTTAATATGAACTTCATGATGTAGGGGGCATAAGGCAGCTGCTTAATGTGATCTGCATAGGCTTCACACATGAAGTTGCCGAAGAAGTCAGCTAGGTTGAAGGGAATGTGGGTCATGATCTTCAATAGAAGGTTCCTTGCTCTGTGATGAATCTCATCTTGATTTCCTTTCTTCGGAGCAAGTGTTTTCCTCAGAATTTTCAGAACAGTCCTGGCGGCATATGTGAGATCAGCTGTTTTGCCAAGGACAAATTCTCTGTCTTCATAGTACAGAGGAATCAACCCTTCTTTTGGTAAAATGTCTTCATTGTGGATCTTTGCATCTTCAGAATTTATGTCCATTCCTAGCCCTGTTCTGGCAACAAACTCTTCAAAGGTTGCTTCATATCTGGAATGGCCAGTCATCCATTCAAGCTTCCAAGTATTGGAATGAGCTTCACTTCCTGATATGTACAGAGTGGCATAGAACTGAAGGATAAGCTCTTCATTCCAGTCTTGCCGAAAGGTAACAAAGTCTTCAAGGTTGACTTGATGAAGAGCATCTAATAAAGGAGCAAAGCACCTGTGCTTCTCCAGATATGCTCTATCGACATATTGATGCTTGAAGACTCTGTTCTTCTTGAAGAGAGTGGTTTGGTAGAAGTCTTGCTGGGTCCTAGCCCAGAATCTGGGATCTGAAGCATCCCTGGCAAACTCATAGGGATTTACATCCCATCTGATTTCTCGTAGTTCTTCATTGGTCAGCTTATTGTACTCAACAACTGGCTGGGGCCTTCTGCCCTGCCGAGGAATCATCTGAGTGGGAGCCAACACAATTAGTGTGGCATTGTCTTCACGGTTTTGCTGCTCCCTTATTTCAATATCTTCTTCGTCCTCATGAATTCTTGCTTTCTTTAGAGAGGATCTTGTTCTTTGATTGGGCCTAGGAGGCAATTTATCAGCATTTTTCTTCTTCTTTTCTACTGGAGGAGTTGGTCTTGGAGTGACAGTCTGCTTCCTCATTCTTTGCTCATATCTTTGAGGATGAACTTGAGCTCCAGAGGACTCAGAGCCTTCAACAGTGGCAGCAGCAGCTGCTTGTACTTCAGGGACTGCCTCCTCAGACTGAATGGGCAGCTCTTCAGCTGGTTGTTCAAATTGGGGTTCATCTCTTGGTTCCTCAGGTTGGGCTGGTTGCTCTTCAACCTGGTAACTTTCTGGCTCTTCAGCAGTTGGAGCCTCAACTTGAGCTTCAGCCTGAGATCTGGGCTCTTCAGCCTGGGATTCCTCTCTCTGAATATCAGCACTTGGAGCTTGAGGAATCTCTGTAACTTCTGCAGGCTGCTCTTCTTGAGCTGTAGCCTGTGCTTCAACTGGTGCTGCAGGTTCTTCAACCTGAGCAGCTGGGGTTGTTTCTGGTGCAGAGGTTCCTGCTGGACTTGCTTGTTGTGAGGAGATCTGAATCTGAGGTTCTTTGATGGCTGAGCTAGAGGATTGAGAAGGCTTACACAATCTGCCTGCTCTCTCTTTTCTGATCTTTGTAGCTTCTGTCATTGCTTTCTTCTTCCTTGTCTCAGCAAGGGTAGCATCTCTGGCTAAAGCTTTGCCTCTCTCTTCTTCAGAGGCTTGTACAGCTATAAGAGTCTTGTATCTCTGGAAGCTCTCCTTGCTCGTGCCTTGAGCAGATTTTAGCTTCTTCAATTCTTCCTCTCTCTTAGCCTTTTGCTTGTGAAATTCATCAAGTTTGGCTTGGCTTTTCCTGGCGGCTTCATAAATTTCTAGCCTTTCCAAGGCTAGAGCATCGTGCTTGGCCAATTCTGCTGCAGAGAGGGTGGCCACTGGGCCAGCTTGAGGTTGAGCTTCCTTGTCAGCTCTCTCTTTGGCCTCTAATTCTTGGCCAACTTTCTGAGCTTTTTCAGCTTCCCATTGTTCTTCTGCTTTCTTCATTCTCATGGCTGCCCTGAGCCCAATTAGGATATCATCCCCAATGTCAGAATCTGACTCATCAGCAGGAGGAGCAGATGGCTTGGGGGCTGAAGATTTTGAAGCAGCTTGAGCTCTGCTCTCACTTCTTTTTGCCACTACTCTTCTCTCCTTTGGAGGTGATTTCTTCTGCTGAAGAATAACCCTTGAGGCACTGGCTGCCTCTTTCCTTTTTCTAACTTCTTCAAGAGTTGAAGAAGATGGCTTCTTGGATTTGGAGGGGGTTTGTTTAGCAGCTCTTTCTTCAAAGACATTCTTCTAGTAGGCAGTCACATATCTACCCTCTTTTTGCTGCTTCTCCCAATATCTTCTGATCCTCTGATATCTGTGCTTTCTCTCCATTGCAGACTCATGAGGATGAGTGTGCATCTTCAACTCCTTAGGCACTTCAAAGGCCATATTTTGCAGCTTCTTTCTCTTGCCTGTGATTCCTGAAGAACTAGCCTGAGACCTTGATTTCTTGGTCGGAGGAGGAGGAGGAGAACTTTCTCTTGAGCTGCTGGAGGCCCTGTCAGGGTGACTATCATTGATCTGGACATCATAGCTGCGCTCAGCATTGGAGTCGCTTTGATCTGAACTCATTTTGACACCTGTGAAGCATATGGGATAAGAAGAGAGAAGATAAGATCACAAGAGCACTCAGCAGACACAATTTTGAAGAAAATGTTTTAGCTGAAGAATGAGTGATTTCTTCAAAGTCGGTGCAACCGGTTTCACTTCTGGAAGTGCCGGGCTTGTGCTTCAGTGTTGCAGAGCACAAACACGGAACTACTGGTTTGAAGACTCGGTTGAACTGGAAAAAGTTGAAGAACAAACCACTCAATCTGATTGGCGCAGAGATTGAACGGAATCTAAAAACACGCCAAAAGTCTAGGGAAATCTTGATTTGACGGGTACTAGATTTTTGGAGGGAAAATATGATGGGATTCGTAGCATAGAAAACAAAAATTTTCCTACGAGATGCAAACGAAAACCTAGATCCAATCTAGAAAACCAAGATCCAATCTAGAAGAAGCTTGCAACGAGAGACAGATCATATTTACATACCCTCGACGAACACGTCAACGCAGCGGAGAATTTGACCGTTGTCGATGAAGCCCGCAGCCTCCCGCAGCTAGGTTATACCTCCCAGCCGCGAGAGGGATCTTCTCGTGTTCCAATCCGATCAAGCACCGCAACGAGCGGCACCTCCGAGATGTGCACACGTACGGCTCGATGACGTCTCCTCCTTCTTGATCCAGCAAGGTGAGGTGGAGAGGTAGATGAGATCTCCAGCAGCACGACGGTGTGGTGGTGGATGTGGTGGAGAAATTCCTGCAGGGCTTCGCCTAAGCAGCTGCGGGAGAGGAGTAGATGGGAGAGAGGGAGGGGCTGGCGGCTAGGGTTCAAGGGGGGCTGCGCCCAGCCCTCCCCCCCTTTATATAGGCTCGGTACTGTTCACGTGAACAGTACGTGAACAGTAACTTGCCTCCCAAGTTCCCCTTTTTCCTTTATCTTATCTCTCCTATTTTTAAGGGATATCGATCTTATCCATCTAGGAAGGGGGGTTACTGTTCACGCGACACTATTCACGTGTGTACTGTTCATGCAGTACCCTTGGTCCATGTGGACCCCTCCGGGATAAGTGGGCCCTACTCTAGAACCCTCCGGAACCTTCTAGAACTTCTCCGGAACTCTGCCGGAAAAATCCCGAACCTTTCCGAAACCCTAAAAATACTTTCCCATATATGAAATTGTATCTCCGGACCATTCCGGAGCTCCTCGTGACGTCCTGGATCCCATCCGAGACTCCGAACAAAATTTCGGTCTCACCATATTAATATCTCATTCTCTACCCTAGCATCAACGAACCTTAAGTGTGTGACCCTACGGGTTCGGGAATATGCGGACATGATCGAGACACCTCTCCGATCAATAATCAATAGCGGGACCATGGATGTCCATATTGATTCCCACATATTCAACGAATATCATTTATCGGTTGAACCACGATGTCGAATGTTCCATTCCTTTGTCTCACGATATTTTACTTGCCCGAGATTTGATCGTCGGTATCACCATACCTAGTTCAATCTCGTTTCCTGGTAAGTACTCTTTACTCGTTCCGTAATACAACATCCTCTGTGACTAACTCCTTAGTCCCTTGCTTGCAAGCGATATCGAATGTGCATTACCGAGTGGGCCCAGAGAATATCTCTCCGTCACGTGGATGGACAAATCCCACTCTTGATACATGCAACCCAACAAGTACTTTCCGAGATACCTGAAAGACACCTTTATGATCACCCTGTTACGGCGTGATGGTTGATGCCCTCAAAGCATTCTTCCGGTACTAGGGAGTGGCATTATCTCATGGTCGAAGGACTAGAACATTTAACATATGATAGCTGAAGCAAATAAAACTTAGTGACACGATCAAATTGCTACGCTCAACTTGGGTCTATCCATCACATCATTCTCCTAATGATATGACCTTGTTATTAATTAACAACTCATGTTCATGGTTAGGAAACCTTAACCATCAATTAATCAACAAGCTAGTGTTAGAGGATCACTAGGGACACGGTGTTGTTTATATAACCACACAAGTAATAATGTTTCCAATTAATACAATTATAGCATGGAGAATAAACTTTATCATGAACTTGAAATATGACAAATAACAACTTTATTTATTGCCTCTAGGGCATATTTCCAACAGTCTCCCACTTGCACTAGAGTCAATAATCTAGTTTACATTGGTAAAGGTCTAACACCCATGGACTCCTGGTGCTGATCATGTTTTGCTCGTGGAAGAGGTTTAGTCAACGGGTCCGCCACATTCAGATCCGTATGTACTTTGCAAATCTTTATGTCACCTTCTTTGACATACTCACGAATGGTGTGAAAGCGGCGCTTGATGTGCTTGGAATTCTTGTGAGACCTTGGCTCTTTGGCGTTCGCTATGGCACCAGTGTTGTCACAGTAGATAGCCATAGGGTCTAACGCGCTAGGAACCACACCAAGTTCAATCATGAACTCTCTCATCCAGACACCTTCCTGTGCTGCTTCAGCAGCAGCCACATACTCCGCTTCAGTTGTAGATGCCGCGATGACGCTCTGCTTCGAGCTTCTCCAGCTCACTGCTGCACCATTCAAAATGAATACATATCCTGATTGAGATTTAGAGTCATCTATGTCTGTGTTGAAGCTAGCATCGACGTAACCCTTTACGACAAGCTCTTCATCACCACCATAGACTAGAAACATGTCCTTAGTCCTCTTCAGGTACTTAAGGATATTCTTAACTGCTGTCCAGTGTTCCACTCCTGGATCACTCTGGTATCTGCTCGTCAAACTAAGAGCATGGGACACATCCGGTCTAGTACACAGCATGGCATACATGATAGAGCCTATGGCCGAGGCATAGGGGATATTACTCATCTTTTCTCTATCTTCTGCCGTAGCCGGACACTGAGCCTTGCTCAATATCTTACCTTGCAACATGGGCAAGAACCCTTTCTTTGACTCATCCATTCTGAACTTCTTCAGAACCTTGTCAAGGTATGTGCTTTGATTAAGTGCTATCAGGCGTTTTGACCTATCTCTATAGATCTTAATGCCTAATATGTAAGCAGCTTCACCAAGGTCTTTCATTGAAAAATTCTTATTCAAATAACCTTTTACACTTTCAAGAAGTTCTATATCATTTCCAATCAATAATATGTCATCCACATATAATACCAGAAATGCTACAGAGCTCCCACTCACTTTCTTGTAAATACAAGCCTCCTTGTAATTTTGGACAAATCCAAAACCTTTGATCACCTCATCAAATCGAAGGTTCCAACTCCGGGATGCTTGCTTCAGTCCATAGATGGAACGCTGAAGTTTGCATACTTTACCAGCATCCTTAGGATCGACAAAACCTTCGGGTTGCACCATGTACAACTCTTCCTCAATGTTACCATTAAGGAACGCAGTTTTGACATCCATCTGCCAAATTTCATAATCGAAAAATGCAGCAATTGCTAGTAGAATCCGAACAGACTTTAGCATCGCTACCGGTGAGAAGGTCTCATCGTAGTCAACTCCTTGAATTTGTCGAAACCCTTTTGCGACAAGTCGAGCTTTATAGACGGTCACATTACCATCAGCGTCTGTTTTCTTCTTAAAGATCCATTTGTTCTCAACGGCCCTCCGACCATCAGGGAGGTCAACCAAAGTCCACACTTGGTTATCATACATGGATCCCATTTCGGATTTCATGGCGTCTAGCCATTTCTTGGAGTCTGGGCCCATCATCGCTTCCTCATAGTTCGCGGGTTCGTCGTTGTCCAACAACAAGACATTCATGACAGGATTACCGTACCATTCAGGAGCGGTACGTGTCCTAGTCGACCTGCGAAGTTCAGTAGCAGCCTCGTTTGAAGTTTCATGATCATCATCATTAGCTTCCTCTCTAGGTGGTGAAGGCTGCACTGGAACATCTTCCGTCGCTGCGCCACTCTCCAATTCGAGAGAAGGTTCATCAACCTCGTTCAGCTCTACTTTCCTCCCACTCACTTCTTTCGAGAGAAACTCCTTCTCAAGAAAGGATCCATTCTTGGCAACAAAGACTTTGCCCTCGGATCTGTGATAGAAGGTATACCCAATTGTTTCTTTAGGGTATCCTATGAAGACACATTTTTCCGCTTTGGTTTCGAGCTTATCAGGCTGTAACTTCTTTACATAAGCATCGCATCCCCAAACTTTAAGAAACGATATCTTAGGCTTTTTACCATACCATAACTCATATGGAGTCGTTTCAACGGATTTTGATGGAGCCCTATTTAAAGTGAATGCGGCTGTCTCTAATGCATAACCCCAAAACGATAGTGGCAGATCGGTAAGAGACATCATAGACCGCACCATATCCAATAGAGTGCGATTACGACGTTCGGACACACCATTGCGCTGTGGTGTTCCTGCTGGCGTGAGTTGTTGAACAATTCCACACTTCTTCAAATGCATACCAAACTCGTAACTCAAATATTCACCTCCACGATCAGATCGTAGAAACTTAATTTTCTTGTTACGATGATTTTCTACTTCACTCTGAAATTCTTTGAACTTTTCAAACGTTTCAGACTTGTGTTTCATTAAGTAAATATACCCATATCTACTTAAATCATCCGTGAAGGTTAGGAAATAACGATATCCACCGCGCGTAGAAGAACTCATTGGTCCACACACATCAGTATGTATGATTTCCAACAATTCACTTGCCCGCTCCATTGTTCCAGAGAACGGGGTTCTAGTCATCTTGCCCATAAGGCATGGTTCACATGTATCAAATGATTCAAAGTCAAGTGATTCCAGAAGTCCATTAGAATGAAGCTTCTTCATGCGATCTACACCAATATGACCTAAACGGCAGTGCCACAAGTATGTGGTATTATCACTATTTACTTTGCATCTTTTGGCATCAATATTATGAACATGTGTGTCACTACAATCGAGATTTAACAAGAATAAACCATTCACAATGGGTGCATGACCATAAAAGATATTACTCATATAAATAGAACAACCATTATTCTCAGACTTAAATGAATAACCGTCTCGCAATAAACAAGATCCAGATATAATGTTCATGCTTAACGCAGGCACCAAATAACAATTATTGAGGTTTAAAACTAATCCCGAAGGTAGACGTAGAGGGAGCGTGCCGACGGCGATCACATCAACCTTGGAGCCATTTCCAACGCGCATCGTCACCTCATCCCTTGCTAGTCTTCGTTTATTCTGCAGCTCCTGTTTCGAGTTACAAATATTAGCAACCGAACCAGTATCAAATACCCAGGCACTACTACGAGTACTAGTAAGGTAAACATCAATAACATGTATATCAAATATACCTTTCTTCTTGATGTTGCCAGCCTTCAAATCTGCCAAGTACTTGGGGCAGTTACGCTTCCAGTGGCCACTCTCCTTGCAATGGAAGCACTCAGTGTCAGGTTTAGGGCCAGCCTTGGGTTTCTTCGCGGGAGTGGCAACTTTCTTGCCACCCTTCTTGAAGTTTCCCTTCTTGCCCTTCTTCTTGAAACTGGTGGTCTTATTGACCATCAACACTTGATGTTCCTTCTTGATTTCCACCTCAGCAGCTTTCAGCATCGCGAACAGTTCGGGAAGCGTCTTCTGCATGCCTTGCATATTATAGTTCATCACAAAGCTCTTGTAGCTTGGTGGCAGTGACTGGAGAACCCTGTCAATCCCCAACTGATTGGGAATGACTACACCCAACTGACTTAGGCGATCGGCGTACCCAGACATTTTGAGTACGTGCTCACTGACGGAGCTGTTCTCCTCCATCTTACAGTTAAAGAACTTCTCAGAGGCTTCATAGCTCTCCACACGGGCATGAGTCTGAAATATCACTTTCAGTTCCTCAATCATCTCATATGCCCCGTGTTTCTCAAAACGTTTTTGGAGATCAGGTTCTAAACCGTACAGAATGGCGCACTGAACTATCGTGTGGTCATCTTTGCGAGATTGATAGACATTCCTGACATCCTCAGGAGCGTCATTAGCAGGGGCCTGACCCAGCGTTGCATCAAGGACATAAGCCTTCTGTGCAGCAGTGAGGATGATCCTCAGATTGCGGTACCAGTCCGCGAAGTTGCTTCCATTGGATTTCAGTTTCTCTTTCTCTAGGAACGCATTAAAATTGAGCGACGGAGCTACGGGGCGAGCCATTGATCTACAACATATTTGCAAAGGCATTTAGACTATGTTCATGATAATTAGTTCAAATTAATCAAATTACTAATGAACTCCCACTAAACTCAACATCCCTCAAGTTGTTTAGTGATACATGATCCAAATCCACTATCCCAAGTCCGATCATCACGTGAGATGGGGTAATTTCAATGGTGAACATCAACATGTTGATCATATCATCCATATGACTCATGTTTAACCTTTCGGTTCGATGTGTTCCGAGGCCATGTCTGTACATGCTAGGCTCGTCAAGCTAACCAAAGTATTTCCGCATGTGTAAACACTGGCTTACACCCGTTGTATGTGAGCGTAGAGTTTATCACACCCGATCATCACGAGGTGCTTCAAAACGACGAACTTTCGCAACGGTGCATACTAAGGGAGAACACATTTTATCTTGATATTAGTGTGAGGGATCATCTTATAATGCTACCGCCGTACTAAGCAAAATAAGATGCATAAAAAGGATAAACATCACATGCAAGAATAATGTGACATGGTATAGCCTTTTCTTCTTTTGCGCCTTTGATCTCCATCTCCAACGCACCGGCACGATCTCCATCATCACCAGCATGACGCCTAACTCCTTGGGCGTCGCACATGATAGTCACCACCACGTGTTGCAACTACAACTGTTGCTACCACTAGCGATAAAGTAATGCAATTACATGGCGTTTGGAGTTGACACGCAGGTCATACAATAAATATTAAAGACAACCATGTGGCTCCTGCCGGTTGCCGTACTCATCGACATGCAAGCCGTGAAATATTACAAAACATGATCATCTCATACATCACATATATCACATCACATCTTGGCTATACCACATCACATGCCCCCTGCAAAAACAAGTTAGACGCCTCTACTTATTGTTTGCAAGTTTTACGTGGCTTCTAGGGGTTGTATACAAGAACCGTTCTTACCTACGCAAAGCCACAACGTGGATTCAATTATTGCTATAAACTTTTCCAAGCCTCCCGTTGCAAATTAGATTTCACTATAGCAAGAGAGACAGACACCCGCCAGCTGCTTATGCAATACAAGTTGCATGTCGAGCGCAGAACCGGTCTCATGTGCGAGGACATGTAAAGTTGGTCCGGGCCGCTTCATCTTGCTATCCCGCAAAATCCAAAGTGCACGAAAAGAGGTAGCAACAAGAGAATCAACGCCCACAATCCAATTGTGTTCTACTCGTACAAAGCATCTACGCATAGATCTAGCTCTGATACCACTGATGGGATTCGTAGCATAGAAAACAAAAATTTTCCTACGAGATGCAAACGAAAACCTAGATCCAATCTAGAAAACCAAGATCCAATCTAGAAGAAGCTTGCAACGAGAGACAGATCATATTTACATACCCTCGACGAACACGTCAACGCAGCGGAGAATTTGACCGTTGTCGATGAAGCCCGCAGCCTCCCGCAGCTAGGTTATACCTCCCAGCCGCGAGAGGGATCTTCTCGTGTTCCAATCCGATCAAGCACCGCAACGAGCGGCACCTCCGAGATGTGCACACGTACGGCTCGATGACGTCTCCTCCTTCTTGATCCAGCAAGGTGAGGTGGAGAGGTAGATGAGATCTCCAGCAGCACGACGGTGTGGTGGTGGATGTGGTGGAGAAATTCCTGCAGGGCTTCGCCTAAGCAGCTGCGGGAGAGGAGTAGATGGGAGAGAGGGAGGGGCTGGCGGCTAGGGTTCAAGGGGGGCTGCGCCCAGCCCTCCCCCCCTTTATATAGGCTCGGTACTGTTCACGTGAACAGTACGTGAACAGTAACTTGCCTCCCAAGTTCCCCTTTTTCCTTTATCTTATCTCTCCTATTTTTAAGGGATATCGATCTTATCCATCTAGGAAGGGGGGTTACTGTTCACGTGACACTATTCACGTGTGTACTGTTCATGCAGTACCCTTGGTCCATGTGGACCCCTCCGGGATAAGTGGGCCCTACTCTAGAACCCTCCGGAACCTTCTAGAACTTCTCCGGAACTCTGCCGGAAAAATCCCGAACCTTTCCGAAACCCTAAAAATACTTTCCCATATATGAAATTGTATCTCCGGACCATTCCGGAGCTCCTCGTGACGTCCTGGATCCCATCCGAGACTCCGAACAAAATTTCGGTCTCACCATATTAATATCTCATTCTCTACCCTAGCATCAACGAACCTTAAGTGTGTGACCCTACGGGTTCGGGAATATGCGGACATGATCGAGACACCTCTCCGATCAATAATCAATAGCGGGACCATGGATGTCCATATTGATTCCCACATATTCAACGAATATCATTTATCGGTTGAACCACGATGTCGAATGTTCCATTCCTTTGTCTCACGATATTTTACTTGCCCGAGATTTGATCGTCGGTATCACCATACCTAGTTCAATCTCGTTTCCTGGTAAGTACTCTTTACTCGTTCCGTAATACAACATCCTCTGTGACTAACTCCTTAGTCCCTTGCTTGCAAGCGATATCGAATGTGCATTACCGAGTGGGCCCAGAGAATATCTCTCCGTCACGTGGATGGACAAATCCCACTCTTGATACATGCAACCCAACAAGTACTTTCCGAGATACCTGAAAGACACCTTTATGATCACCCTGTTACGGCGTGATGGTTGATGCCCTCAAAGCATTCTTCCGGTACTAGGGAGTGGCATTATCTCATGGTCGAAGGACTAGAACATTTAACATATGATAGCTGAAGCAAATAAAACTTAGTGACACGATCAAATTGCTACGCTCAACTTGGGTCTATCCATCACATCATTCTCCTAATGATATGACCTTGTTATTAATTAACAACTCATGTTCATGGTTAGGAAACCTTAACCATCAATTAATCAACAAGCTAGTGTTAGAGGATCACTAGGGACACGGTGTTGTTTATATAACCACACAAGTAATAATGTTTCCAATTAATACAATTATAGCATGGAGAATAAACTTTATCATGAACTTGAAATATGACAAATAACAACTTTATTTATTGCCTCTAGGGCATATTTCCAACAAAATATACCGTGGGGATTGAACTCGCGCGACGGGAGATGCGAAGAGGAGGTCGCGGGTTCCACTGCTATGCCCTAACTCGGCGGCGGCAGTGCTGCTACGGTGACGGCGGATGTGAACAAGTCCGGTCGTGGAAAGCGGTGGTTCCGGCAGTCGGACGAAGAACAGCGGCGGCGCTGAGAAATTTTAGGGTTTTTGGAAGTTCAAGCATTAGGGAGGAGAACTTGGGTCTATTTATAGCCCCAGTTCCCAGAAGAACCGGAGATGCGGTTCGCGAAGAAGCCGGATCTACCGTTTTGAGTCATCAAAAGCGGTGGTGCCGGAATGAATCACGGTAGCACCGGATTTGAGTACTGAAACACGACTCATGATTCTTCAGAGTCTCAACAGAGAGTATTTTCGGTTGTGCCGGGTTTGGAACCGATAAGACCGAAGAATTTGCTTTTTAAGAGGAAACTGACTCTGAGGAGTATCGCGGTAGCACCGGAAGAGGAAATCGATGGTACCGGGATGAGTTTCAATAGAGCACTTGTGAAGAATAGCATGAAGACTTTAGATAAGGTATAAGATAGATCTGAGATTAGGGTCCTTTGTCATCCACTTAGAGAAACACCAACTGGAGAGATTGAGCTATAAGTTGGATGATCAATAGGACTAAGATCAAGAATAAATAAGATCTATATCAAATGTGGTGGTTTGAAGCCACCATGTATGAATGTATAGATTTAGAACCACATATCAATTTTGTGAAGAGGGTTCTGTGAATCATATTCATCAATAAGCATATGTGTTACTTTTCTCACATTCTTGGATGTACACATTCATTGAGAGAATGATACTTTCTTTTAATGTGTTTACATCTAGAGCCTCATCATCAAGTTATGATATAAACATGTATGCATGGTTTCAAGTTACATTTCGAGAATCCAAGATATTTAGCTCACTTCGCAACTCGCAAAACCTATGCTCATCTAAGGGTTTTGTGAAGATATCCGCTAATTGTTTATCTGTTCTCACGTGGCTAATAACAATATCACCCTTTGCAACATGATCCCTAATGAAGTGATGACGGATGTCTCTGTGTTTTGTGCGGGAATGTTGGACTGGGTTATTGGCTATCTTGATTGTGCTTTTGTTGTCACACAAAAGAGGCACTTCTTTTATAATAATCCCGTAATCCTTCAAGGTTTGCCTCATCCACAATAATTGAGCGCAACAAGCACCTGCGGATATGTATTCGGCTTCGGCGGTGGATAGGGAAACAAAATTTTGTTTCTTGGAAGACCAACTAACTAAGGATCTACCTAGGAATTGGCATGTTCCGGAGGTGGACTTCCTATCGACCTTATTTCCTGCATAATCCGAATCTGAATATCCAACAAGATTGAAACTAGTCCCTTTGGGATACCATAGCCCTAAGTTGGGAGTGTGAACTAGATATTGAAGAATTCTCTTGACGGCCGTGAGGTGGCACTCCTTAGGAGCGGCTTGAAACCGTGCACACATGCAAACACTTAACATGATGTCGGGCCTAGATGCACAAGGTAAAGCAGGGAACCAATCATAGAACGGTATACCTTTTGATCAACGAATTTACCGTCTTCATTTAGGTCGAGGTGGCCGTTCGTTTGCATTGGAGCGCGTATTCCCTTTGCTTTCTTCATGTCGAACTTCCTGAGCATGTCCCGAATGTACTTCTCTTGAGAGATGAAGATCCCATTTCTAAGTTGCTTCACTTGAAGACCTAGGAAGAACTTCAACTCTCCCATCATGGACATCTCAAACTTTTCTGCCATCATCTCTCCAAATTCTTGGCTGAAATTGTAGTTAGTTGATCCAAAAATAATATCGTCCACATATATTTGACATACAAAGAGCTCACCATCCATTACTTTGATGAAGAGAGTGCAATCAATTTTTCCAGTTCATACCATGCTCTAGGAGCTTGTTTAAGTCCATATAGAGCTTTGTGAAGTTTATACACGTTATTTGGAAATTTTGGGTCTTCAAAGCCTGGAGGTTGTTCAACATATACTAATTCTTCAATTTCACCATTTAAGAATGCACTTTTAACATCCATTTGATATAGCAAGATATTATGATGATTTGCATAAGCTAGCAAGATTCTAATAGTTTCTAGTCTAGCTATGGGTGCATAAGTCTCACCGAAGTCCAAACCTTCCACTTGCGTGTAGCCTTGGGCGACGAGACGTGCTTTGTTTCGCACCACTTGACCATCTTCATCTTGCTTGTTCCGAAACACCCACTTTGTTCCTATAACATTGTGCTCTTTGGGGTTCGGTCTATCAACTAGTGTCCACACCTTGTTGCGTTCAAAGTTGTTCAACTCTTCTTGCATCGCAATCACCCAATCTTCATCATCCATTACTTCGTTGATCCTAGTTGGTTCCAAAGAAGACACAAATGAGTAGTGCTCACAAAAGTTTGAAAGTCTAGTACGTGAGCGAGTTTGTGGACCTTTGTTTATGTCACTGATGATTCTGTCGACTGGATGACTATCTTGGATTTGCTTCATGAGCCTTGGGTGATGTGGACCACTTTGAGCTTGAAGTCTTGTTTGAGCCTCATCTTTGGCGTTTGCATTAGTGTCATCATTTCCTTTTTGAGGATCTTGACTTGAAGAAGGTGGCATGACATCTAGAGATGAAGTGCTCTCTTTGACTTCAACTGGCTTTACTTCCCCAATAGCCATATTCTTCAAAGCTTTAGTGGGAATGAGCTCATCTGCAACACTTGGCAATTGCTCCACTTGGGAGCCATTAGTTTCATCGAATTGCACATCCACCGTTTCTTCAACTTTTCGTGTGAAATTGTTGAAGACTCGGTAAGTGTGCGAACTCGAGTCATAACCGAGGAAGAAACCTTCGTGTGATTTTGGAGCAAATTTAGATGTGCGGTGCTTATCTAAAATATAGCATTTAGATCCAAATACACGAAAGTATGCAACGTTTGGTTTGTTACCGGTTAGTAGCTCATAAGATGTTTTCTTCATGAATTTGTGTAGATAGAGCCTGTTGATGGTGTGACAAGCGGTGTTGATGGCATCCGCCCAAAATTGGTTTGGCATGCTGTATTCTTCAAGCATTGTACGCGCCATCTCGATTAGGGTTCGATTCTTCCTTTCAACAACACCGTTTTGTTGAGGCGTGTAGGCGGCGGAGAACTCATGGCTGATGCCTTCTTCATCGAGGAAGTCATCTACATTTGTGTTCTTGAACTCTGTCCTATTGTCGCTTCGCACTTTCTTGATCTTCAACTCAAATTCATTTTGTGCTTTTCTTGCAAATCTCTTGAAGCATTCTTGGGTCCTAGCTTTATCCTCAAGAAAATATACCCAAGTGAATCTAGTAAAGTCATCTACTATTACAAGACCGTAAGCATTACTTCCGAAGCTCTTGAAGGTATTTGGACCAAATAAGTCCATGTGAAGAAGCTCGAGAGGATATGTGGTTGACATGACGGTCTTGGAAGAATGCTTGGACTTTACTTGCTTCCCGGCTTGACAAGCACTACAAAGTCTATCCTTTTCAGAAGATACATTAGTAATTCCAAGGATATGTTTACCTTTCACCAATTTGTTGAGGTTCCTCATTCCTACATGTCCAAGTCTTCGATACCATAGCCAACCTTTTGAAGACTTTGCAATCAAACATGTGGTCACTTGAGGACCTTTAGAAAAATCAACAAGATATAGATTGCCTTTTCTTACTCCTTTGAAGACTAGGGTTTGGTCATCACTTTTAGACACTTGGCAATCAGTTTTAGTGAATAATACATTGAGATCAAGATCGGTTAGTTGAGCAATGGACATTAAGTTAAATCCAAGGGACTTGACAAGCATAACATTAGCAATAGATTTGTCCTTGGATATTGCGATTTTACCTAGCCCCATTACTTTTCCTTTACCATTATCTCCAAATGTAATGCTTCGAGAAGGTGAAGCATTTGGTGTGAACTCATCGAACATGCTTTCGTCTCCGGTCATGTGATCGGTGCATCCACTATCAAGCACCCATTCTCATCCTCCAGAGGCGTAGCTCTACAAAACAATTAGTTTCTTTTAGGTACCCATATCCTTTTGGGTCCATGAATGTTAGCGGTTTGGACATTGTTAGATGTGTCAAATACATTGGGTGCAAGGTTAGCTATGTGATCTTTGCGTACCCAAATGGTCTTGCTAGAAGTCACATCTCTACTCTTGTGCCCAATGAATTTGGCATATACTTTACCCTTTTGGGTTTTGGCTAATCTATAGTTGGCATTATGGTTAGCATGCATGGATGCATAATCTTTACTAGCATAGCCACTAAAGTGAGTGAGATCGATATTCTTCCCTCTTCCAAGCACCCATTTGGTCTTGGGATATTGCTCGGGTCCCCATTTGGTTCCATCCGAGTTGTAGCTTGGGATGAAGCCTAACCCTTCTTTCTTCGAATTCATCGATTGCTTGCTAATAAGCTCTCTCAGAGATTCGCTTCCTTTGCGGCACTTGAAGAAGCCAACTTCAAGGATGGTCTTCATCCTAACATTCTCACTCATAATATCTATGGTCTCCTTAGATGGAGTGTTAGGGGAACAAGAGACCATAATAGCATTTGAAGATGGAACATTTGAGTGGACAGTACTAGATGATGTGGATGGAGACATGTCATTAGATGATGCAATGCATTTCAAACATGGAGGGTTAAAGCCTTCTTGATCTTCACTAATTTGCTTAGCGATGAGAGAATCATTCTCAAATCTAAGTTCATCATGAGCCACTTTTAGAGACTCAAGATCTTGCTTCTTGTTGAGGAACTCAACTTCAAGCTTCTCATGATCCTCTACTAGTGATTCATGAGCCTTAGTGAGATCAAGATGTTTTGACTTGAGTTTGTTCAACTCACGAGTCAACTCCTTATTCTTCTCCATCTCATCAACAAGCAAACTCTCTTGATCTTCAAGAATAATTTCTTGTTCCATAATAGTTTTAGCAAGAGTTCTATAGCTAGGTTTTATGTTCTCTAATTCTTCACTCCTGAGGTCATCATCACTATCATCATAGTTGGGAGATTTTGAAGTTACCTTGGACCCTTTAGCCATGAGGCATGTGGGAGACTCGTTGTCACTTGGCATATCGAAGAGTGACCGTGCCCTTGTCGGTGAAGACCATGCGAATCCCGCCATCCCTGTTTCGGAGTCCGAGGTAGAAGCTTCGGAGCTTGAGGAGTCGCTTGCGTTTGAATCCCACTCCTTGCCAAGATAGGCTTTCGCCTTTTACTTGTTCTTCTTGTAATGTTTGGCCTTGGAGTGATGCTCCTTCTTGTGAGACTTATCCTTCTTCTCATCCTTGTCTCCCTTGTGACCTTTCTCTTTTCTCTTGTCCTCCTTGTGAAGAGGACAGTTGGCGATGAAGTGACCGGTCTCCCCACACTTATAGCACTTTCTCTTCTTGGGGTCTCTTGAGGAGGAGCCTTCTTTTCTTCTCAATTTATACTTGAATCTTCCACCTTTTTGAAACCTGTTGAACCTTCGGATCAAAAGAGCAAGGTCCTTCCCAAAAGAGTCTCTTATATCTGCTTCATCACTTGATTCTTCAGATTTTTCTTCAGATGAGGAATCTGTCTTCTTGGCCTTCAAGGCAATGGCTCTTCGGGACCCTGATCTTGTAAAGTGCAGCTCTTTCTTTTCTTCAATGATCATCTCATGAGCATTGAGTCTTCCAAGAGCTTGAGAGGGAGTCAAAGACTTGAAATCTGATCTTTCTTGAATGAGTGTGCACAAGGTGTCATACTTTTCATCAAGAGACATGAGGAGCTTCTTGACGATGAAAGTGTCGGTGATGTCTGTTGCACCCAGTCCTGGAAGCTCATTTGTGATGGTTGTGAGTCTTGAGTAGATGCTTCGGACTGACTCTTGATCTGAACCTCTGAACCTGTTGAATTGGCTTCGAAGAACATCAGTTCTAGAGTCCTTGACGGACTCTGTGCCTTCATACACTTCTTCAAGCATGTCTCAGATCTTCTTCGCACTTCTGAGAGTGCTGATTCTTCCAAACTCATCATCATTCAGTGCGCCGAAGAGCATGTCACAGGCTTGAGCATTCAGCTGCTTATTCTTCTTATCAGCATCAGTGAGTTGTGCTTCATTGATGACATCAAATCCACGCTCAATGATTCTCCAGATTTCGAAGTCAATTGCTTCAAGATGCATCCTCATCTTGTGCTTCCATCCTGCATAGTTAGTCCCATCGAAGATAGGTCTATGTGAAGAACTTCTATAGTTCCCGGAAGTCGACATACCTTTCTCCTTGGTGGTTAAACCAAATCAATAGCAAGAGGAGACCTCGCTCTGATACCAATTGAAAGATCGAGGTTTATCGACTAGAGGGGGTGAATAGGAGATTATCAAATTTTAACAAATTTATTGCTTAGCATGCAATAGGTGAAGCAGTTTATAGATGAAGCAACAGAAAACAAACAAGATTCAACTCTAATGAAGAACAACACAAAGTAAAGAGCAAGAATCGAAGACAAGAGGATTTAACCCGAAGTTCAAGTTGTTGGCAACAACTCTACGTCTTCGTTTGGAGAGGCTGAGCACTTAGCTCCGAAGACACACAGTCTTCACATTTTTCTCCTTGAGTTTGTGTCCACTTAGGATCTGCTCAACACTCTTGGTGGATCTTGAGGTGATCCTCGGACCTTCACAAACTTTGGAGGCGATTCCACAAGTTGGAGCTCTTCCAAGACGCCTAGCCGGCTAGGAGATGCCAAATCTCCAAGAGTAACAGCTCAGATCTGCTAGGCTCGAAGAAGCTCTTGCTTGAATGCTCAATCCAAGTCTCAAATCTCTCAAAGGCTTTCCTCTCTCAAAGGGGATCTCAAGGAGTCAAAGAGGAAAGGGAACACACAGTGGAGAAAATGTCTTTTTGCGCTGAGTGTCCTCCCGAGCCCGCAGGGGGTCGGGAGGCTATTTATAGCCTTTCTACATAAAAGAGTCGTTGGGCACAAAGATTCTCTTCCGGTGCAACCGGAAGACAAACCCGGTAGCACCGGGATTCAAACCAACGGTCAGATCTGAAGAACATCAGATGCACAGCTACAAGCTTCACCACGAAGGCGGTAGGTCCAGAGGAAACGCGGTCACACCGGGATAGAAGAATGTGCTCAACAGAGCAACTTCCAGAAGCAATTCCCGGTAGTGCCGACTTTGAGGGCGGTTGTGCCGGGTATGAAGAAATGGCGCATTCTTCTTCACAGAGAAGAAAAACGGCACAACCGGAAACATAACCCGGTACATCCGGTTCAACGGAAGACATAAGTCCAGAAGGGGTTCTCAGTGCAGCCGGAAGACAGAACCGGTGCAACCGCAGACACACGAAGAATGGGACTTAGTCTGAGACAAACTTGGCCCTAAGTCCAGAAGAGATTCCCGGTGCAACCGGAAGATGAAACCGGTGCAACCGCAGACAACTCAGAAAGCGACTTAGACTAGGGCATCAAACGACCTAAGTCCAGAGAGGATTCCCGGTGCAGCCGGATACGAAACCAGTGCAGCCGAAGACAGACGAACAGGACTTGGTCTAAGGTATCAGAAGCATATTCTGGTAGCACCGGTCTTCAAAACCGGTCATACTGATTTCTGGAATATGAAACTAGGGCAAACCCTAAGCGGCAAGGTTCCCTAACTCTCCAACACAGAGGCCATTCTCGGCAGCACCAGATTCAAGACCAGTCATGCCGCAATTGAAGCTCTTCAAGGTTAAGACTACTAAATCCTCAAACCTTGCAACAGAGGCCAATCCCGGTACAACCGACTCTTCAAACCGGTACAACCGAGAGTCACTGTCTGTGTTTTAGAAAGAGATTTCAACAGGATTTCTTTGAGATTTAGACTGAGCATTTAAGAAAATCCTTCCTAGAGCATAACTATCTGACCCCTCTTAATAGGCGGCTTGTTCTATAGACTCAAATGATCTTTGATCATATAAATACTAGAAAATCTCCACTAATCTTCTAGATCCAAGCCTTTCTTCAACATCAATTTTTAGGGGTCGTCATTCACTGGTTAAACCAATCACTTGGGGACTAATCACCTGTGTACACTTAGTAAACCATTAGTCCCTTAATCGTTTGTCATTAATCATCAAAATCCATTAGGGGCACTAGATGCACTTTCACTAGTGCCTGAACAGGTTGAACCAGTGGCTCAGACCAGCCTAGCCTGAACCGGCCGACCCTCTGCTGGTTTTGATGACGTCAGAGGCGGGTTTCCGATGTACGCCTTGGTGAATGAAGGCAGCTACGGAGCAGAAGGAAAAGGGAAATGAGGTTTCCATAAGGGAAAGCGTAGAGGGCAAATGCGTGACTCCCTACACGATAGTAGTCCAGATCGGTTCTCATCCACTCAATACACGCGCATATTTGTCACCATTAGCAATCGGCCGCTACATGGGAGTGAGAGGTTGGAGCAGAGAGAAGACTGAGAAAAGTGCTTAGTGAAGTGGACCAGGTTGGGTGGCCGCTCGAGAGCTTGAGAAGCTCGGCTGCTTGGGGAGGTAAAGAATGGCAGCACGGAGAGAAGACGGGAGGGAAACTCGGCTACTTGGGGAGGAAGATGGGGCAGCTGGTGAGTGCCTGGCTGCTTGGGTGTGTTCAGTTGAGGAGAGACGGTTGGGGAAGAAGAGCTCGGGAGGGGAGAGAAGCTGCTCGAATTAGAGGTGGAGAAGGACTTTGAGCTCTTCAGCTTGAAAGGGAGAAATGGAGAAGGGGAGAGATCGAAAGAAGGGAGATTAGACACTGGCTTACCTCGGGAAGCCATCACCAGTGGCGGAAGGTCAGTGTGCCTGACAGCGGCGATTAAGGCCAAGCGGCGGTAACAACTGTGGTTTGATCTGGGCGTGTTCATCAATGGTGGACCAGGCGCGGTGGTAGGTCCCGCCGGCTGCAGTAGTGGTCCTAGAGCTCCACGGCGGCGGCGACATGTGCCTTCTCAGTTGTGGCACTCGGGAACGAGCTAAGCGGGGGAAAGAAAAAGGCAGCTCGGTCACAAGAAGGTCCGGGAGGGAAGCTCGAGCGGGAGCCAGTGGAGAGGAGCTAGGTTGGAATAGAGCTCGGGAGGAGGGAAGGGGGAAGAAAGAGTTAGGAGGGGAAATGGCAACAAGTCTCAGTTGGAAACCACATAATAAAGAAGCTTGGGGGAAGGAATGAAGGGGAGGGATGAGGAACAGGAAGCTCAGAGAAGGGAGGGCCTGGGCGCTAGCTCGGGTAAAGTTATAGCCAGGGGAGGATGAGCTCTCGTGTGAAGGAGAAGGAAGCTTGGGCTCTTGAGGAAGAAGAGCAAGAGGGGTTGGGGAAAATTGGAGCAGAGAGTTGGGTTTTAAGTGCTTGGATTTGGGAGCAAGGTGGAGAGGAAGAAGGAAGGGAGGAGCTGCAGCAAGAGGACATGAGGAGCTCGGGCAAACCCAGCCAGTGGCAGCTCGATAAAGGAGTAGGGGCTTGCACTAGGGACTCGAGCAGAGGAGGAAAGAGAGGAAGTGGAGAGCTGGAGAAGAAACAAGGGGAGCTCGGGCATGGGAGAAATGGAGGCTCGGTTGAAGCTTGAGAAGAAGAGGAATGGAGAGCTCATTTCAGAAGCTAAGAGAAAGGGAGTTGGGAAAAAGAGAGTTGGGCGCTAGTGCTGTGGAGATGTAAGAGAGTAGTTGCCGCTTGTTGTTGAGCTGTGATGAGAAACAGCGGTCGGCATTGAAGAGAAGAGAGAGAGGAGAAAAGTAGAGGAGGAAGAAGAGATTGGGGAGCAGAGCTGATGCGCGGGGCCAGGGTCCACCTATAGGAGATTCCATGGCTGTTCTGTTGGTACCTTATGTGTGGACCTTGCAATAGAGGGGAGGAATAACAATAGGGCAGAACAATGAAATGGCAGAGAATGGCAATGATATTTTCAGCAGAATTTTCATTGATGTTTTGGGAAGAAAAATTATGCAAAAGCTGTAGGGTTTATTGTTGAAACAGATTCAATTTATTGGTAAGATATCCCCTAGAGATTGTGGAACCTTCAGAAACTCAAATCAAATGATTATGCACTAAGTTCAAAATGAGATAAACAGTAATGTCCAGATTGTTTGGAAATTTCCAAGAAGGGTGTGGGTGGCCAAGCATAGGTTTGAGCTATAGATATTAAAATATATCTTCCCCAAATTTTTGGAAGACATCGACGAATCAGGACAAGGAACCAAGGGTATATACATAGGGCACACAGGTGGCAGGAGGGAAAAGATCATATAGGATAATAGTGTCTCGTTAATTTTAGGAACATATGTGGTCATGGGTTAAATTTAGGATTCAACTTATCTGTATGATATCTCAAAGCTTTTGGGAATTTAAAATGATTGGAATTGGACTAGTCTCACAGTTGGCCAAAGCTTAGATTAAAAATTGTTTCAACTATTTGAATTGAGATTCAGATATTAATATATTACTTTTGCTCAGTAGGAGCGGGCTAGGGTGTAGAGTGTATGTGTCCACATACATAGGGGATTTTAGCTTGAAATTTTATACTTTGTTTGAAAATTCTATGTTAGCAAGAGGCAGGAGGTAAGCGAGAGACATCCTCCTGTTTTATTGGGGTTGTGGAGAATGGTCGGCCATGGGGTACGAAATTTAGGATTTAGCTACAATCACCGAGCGGGGATAAGGTTGGGGTTTTGATCCGTAGTTCGAGAAGGAGGGTTTGGGTTTTGCGCATACGCATATGTCTAAAAGTAGTATATATGTGCACACACTTATGATAGGACATGGTGAAGCAGATGGCAGAAGTTCAAGTCAATCGGAAGAGGTTCACAACACATATATGTTTCAATTTCACAAAAGTACCGTGTGGGTACTTAGCCGCAGATATTGGTCTAGGTTACCCGACTAGGAAAAAGGGAAAGGGATGCCGAAGGTGTGTTCGTGGCGGGAATGCAAGGGCGAGTGGCCACGCATAGAGACAAGGTGTAAAGCAATGTTAGTATATCTTGCCGGACAGAGCTTCGACGAAGCGGAGTTTAAGGGAATAGGAACAGAGGTGGAAGGTTTTGGCTTGTCCCAATTTAGTGTATAGCAGAAGCATGATTTGAATCAAAGTTTTTAATCTGGTGTATTTTAACTGACATTATGAGCGAAAAAGTTTTTGTTAGCCCTAACTTTCATGTTTGAAAAAATTAGGGTGTGACAGTGGCCGCCCCTCTCGCTTCTTCTTTTTGGCACGAAGTTATCTCCTGAAATTGGCAAAATGGATCTACTCGTAATGAGGTGGCGGCGGCCAAGCCCTGGTGTGATACAGAGGGCTCCCGATCTTCACGGTTGGAATGATAACTAGACTAGCCTAGATGGATTCTAACCCCAACAACACACACCAACGTGATAGCTTTTGCGGAACTTAGAAACTAAATCAACCAATCTCTTGATGGATGCCACAGATTCCACTCGAAGGCACACGCCGATCCTTACAAATCCAAGAGAAATTGCAAGGCCAAAGGTGGATTTACCTGATCTAGAGGGATGAACCCTAGATTAAGGAGCTAAGCTCTACTTTGTCTTAATACATCAAGTCTAACCCTAATTAGTGGGGGTGGTACGGTATTTATAGTCTAACCCTTCACCTAATGGATACATGGGCCGTGACCCATTTTATTGCGCAGGCAGATCCGGACAGTCCGGGTGGCCGGAGGGTCCGGGCTGATGTTCGGGACTACTAGAAAAGATCCGGACCCTAATCCGGAGTGTCTGGGTGAGAGTTCCGGTATTTCCAGAGAAGATCCGGACCTTCATCCGGAGGGTCCGGGTGGAAGGTCCAGCCAAATCCGGAGGGTCCGAGCCACAAACGGGCAGTTCGGGCCTTCATTCTCAGTGAGCGTCCGGAGGGTCCGAGGTAGCAGTCTGGCTGGGACTGGGCTTGAAGCTTGGAATCCCTTCCTTGGTCCCGTTGTCTTCCACCTTGGACAATCCTTCGTACCTAAGCATGCATAAGGTCGGTGCATTAGGTAGCATACCATTCATGTTCATGATATATGGAAAAGTACCAAGGAGAAGATTCACCTCATGTTGGGCTTTGGCTCGAGCTCGTGTCATTGGCCCAACAAGTGGAGATGGGCTTGAACGTGAAGTAGTGTTGTCCATGGTGATGTCCGCATCATGGTGGGCCTAGGAATCATGGCGAGGCAGTAGGGGTGCCGTCCCCTTCCGCCACCCTACCAGGTGGCCCTCCTCGTGCGGCTTCCTTTTCGTGCGAGGTTATCTCCCTCTAGAAGGTTATCAAATAAACTTGTTTTTTATGAGTTTTATGGTGGTTTTATGAGTATGAAAAATAGAGAGAGATAGACAGTCTGCCTACATATTTAATAATCTAAAAAATGGAAATTTAATGAAAAGCATCATTAAGCTCAGAAAGACATGATATGTTTTTGATGTGTAAGGGGAGGAACGCCCAAGAAGAGTTCCCGAGGACATAGGCTTTGGTTTAACCTCGTCAACAAACATCGTGTCTTTAGTGTTCTTGATCTTGAATGTTCACCTAATAGATCCAACGGCTGCATCTCAGGAGACTAGTCCATGGCATCATGCCTAGGAAGAGGGAGGTGCTAATTTCATAACAAGCACACAGTAGTACAAAAACAAGCATATTTGATGCCTAATCCTAGACGGTTTGGTTGAACAGTTTTGGATAAATCTAATCGCAGACGGTTGAAAATAGGAAACAGTCTGAAAAAAAATTGGGCATAGTGTGGATGCTTCCGATGGATTGCAATCCTAGACCGTTTCGGACAAAAACGTCTGGGATAGTATCCCAGACGGTTTCCTAAGATTAGTTTTACACTATCCTAGATGGTTATGTATAGAACAACCGTCTGGCATATATCCTAGGTGGTTTTTTTTTAGAAAGAGCCTGGGATAATCCTAGTATCCCAGACTGTTTCTATTTTAGCCGGCTAGGATATATCCTGCCTTTATTGCCCGTGCCTGATCACCCACCAGATAGATCTAGATATATGTTACTTCTGGTGGGTGCAGTAAACACTACCTCAGGAAACAGCAGCACTGACGGGCGCAAAACGACAATCGCTGATGGGTTCCGAGCCCATCAGTAAGCTCCTGTCAGTGGAAGTTCTACTTTCACTGACGGGCGGGGGGCCCGTCAGTAGAGATAGATTTCCTCTAACAGGTGGCTACGGCCCGTCAGTGAAAAGCCTTCCAGCGCTGCCCGAGCGGCATCCTGAGAGGACTTTCACTAACGGGCATGGAACTTCCGCCCGTCAGCGATAATTGTTTCCTCTGACAGGTACATGGCCTGTGCCCGTCAGTGGAAGTATTATCATACTTTTTTTAAACATATCTGAATAGACAATATGAAGCATATGTAGCAATTAATATCACAAATATTAAGCATATATAGTATTTAATATCACAAATATTAAGCATACATAGCAATTAATATCACAAATATTAAGTACATACTGACGATGAATAGTATAGTATCCCGTATCCGTATATGATTTCCTGGACTATCGGAATAAGAGTACGCATCCGGTAAGGATCCCCAGGAGATAAGGTAACCCACGTAAAGAGGAAGGATGCCCTTAAACTAGGAAGTCAATCCCGACGTTTAAGGAAGTCAGAGTTCTACTCGGGCATAAGTCCATGTCAAGTACGACTAGATGAACCCCCTATAAAAGGATGAGCAATCCCATAGAGGAGGACAAGTCGAACAGGTCTTTCTAGTCACACAGTGAGCTGAGCTAGATCCCAGGAGGTGAAGCCCTAGAAGACCCGCTGCCTCGAAGGAGTCGAGTCCCGCGGGATTAGTTAGGTTAGTCTGCGACTAGGCCTAGGGTAGCCACTAACATACACCCCCATTGTAAAGACGTTTTCTCCATCAATATATACGAACAGGACGTAGGGTTATTATCCTAAGGGAGGCCCGAACCTGTATAAAAAAGGGCTGTTCCCTGTTGTCTGATCTCCTGGCCTTGGGCCCTAGAGGTCCCTACCCCCCAGTATCACCGTTCCACGAATACCGTAAGATCGCCGATTCAACGATCATCGACACATACATAAGCTAGTTTACAACAAATTAAAATGACAAACAAATAAATTTAACAATGTTTATTTTCACTAGCCCTACTCTAGGTCTATGATGCTTGGCTAGTACTTGCAGGGCGGCGATAAGCGGGTAATTGGACTCCCGCGTAGAAATCACCGCTTGGCCGAATGACTTCGTTGTTGATAATGTACGCGAAGGTCTTCTGGATGCAGGCAAAGTCCTTCCTCCAGTCGTACTTATCGCTGGCCAGGTCGTGTATGAAATTATTGAATTTATCCTGGCTCCATTGCGGGTTGTGGGATATGACGAACGCGTCTATGTGAGCGCAGACATAGTACCCACATGTCACGCTACCTTCTGGCTGTTGTCTGCAAGGGAAGTTGAATTTGTGGATTAGCTTTTTGCTCTTGCATTCTGCTCCTCCCCCTCGCAAGTTGTATTCCCAAAAGGCGGCTTCCAGAACTTCCTTAATTCCTGAGTAGTCCCGCTTGGCACTTCTTTGGGAATCAAAATAGCATATCATTCTTGAAGGCTTGTGGATGACAATGAGGATTCAGTGGTCATTGCGTAAAAGGTAACGAATGAATATAAACAGACGGGGATACGTGCTTAAGAAAAGCAAATTAGGCACTGTAGTAAGTAACATACGGGGGGTTGTAGGGCAGGAGTATGTAGTCCTTGTCCTTATGGTATATCAATGAATCCAGGACGTAATTTATTAGGACCGACGTCGCTTCTCGTACATAGTAGTTGTTCATGATGACTGGATCCATTATTCCAAAAGCGCAGTTGGACAGACGCCTATACTCTTGGGCTTGGTGAAGCGCCCACAGCTTGATGAGCATGGTGTCGAGCCGAAAGAGGTTGAACAGCATAAAGATATCTTCAAAATTGATATCAAAGGTGTCATGCTGTCTATCCAGGAAGAAACCGTAATCTTTTGGCACCTTGACCTTAAAGAGTAGTTCATAATCATCCCGATTCCGTGACCTCATCATGATTGTGTCATGGAGAAGTTTCATCTGTGCGGGCAACCTCTGCACCTCATCATCTGGGAGCAAGGGCACACCTGCCTCGTACACTACTCATCGAGGCTTCTTGATAGTTTCGGCAGATGTTTGGAAGGATAAGGCTTTTTTCTTGCTTTCCTTGCTTGCCTTCTTCGCAGCGGTGCCGCCCCGTTTTTGTGCTCTTTTCTTTTTCTCTCCGGCTCTAGAAAGGAGGCGCTCTTGCCTCCCGTCCACGCTTCGCCCACTACGGCATTGAGCGTGCTTGGAGATAAGACCTTCTTTCCTGCTGCCTTCGGGTCATGGTGATGCTTGGAGCACCTTTCACAGGGCAGCGAGTCTGTCTTGGGTTGCTCCTCCTCCTCCTGGGAAGGAAGGATCGTCGTGTGTTGCTGCTCGGCAAGATCATCGTCCCGATGATCGAACGAAAGGGCGTACTACATAGGCCGAGCAGAGACGGGCCGGCTCTGGTTGATGGAGAGGGGATGGTTGACGTACTAGGAGAGGACACCCCGGGGATAATTATCTAACTCTTCGGCCACGGGATGTAGTACCCCTTGCAGTCTCCTAGCTTCGTGACATCCTCTTCAGGGGCGACAGGGACTGCGATGTCACTAAACTTAGTGACGACGCGGTCCATCTGCACCCTCGCCATGTGGGAAGGTATAGCAGCGTTGTGGCATGTCGCGCCCCTACTGTTGGGAAGACTAGACCGTGTGCAACTAATCTTCTTCATGCCGAGCAGAGGGATAGTGAGGTGGCATTTTGTGGGGCCCTGCATAACAAACAATGTGTCGTACCCATTGTTATCCGCACAATGCTGTGAATTAGAGCCCTCATACAAGTGATTCATGGTGGCAACGAAGCTTACAGTGATGTCTTCGATGGGACTTGGTGACTCAGGGGCGATGTCGGAGGCTGAGGCGCAGCTACTCTATCCAGCAGGATAGGAGCCCTAATGTCCAGGAGGATGCACAGGTGGATGAGATGCATCGCGGGCGTCGTAGCCTCTAGACTCTAAAAATTGTTGCGCCGCCAGCTTGCCAGTCTCCTGGGCTGCCCTTATCATCTCTTGCATAAGAGATGTTTGCCTTCCTCTCCTCCTCTGGTGGGCAGCCTCGCGGTCTTGAGGAAAGACTTCGTCCCATATAGCCGTGCTCCCGATCCCTCGGACACGCCCTGTCTTCTCCCTCGTTCCTAGAGCCTTCGAGAGATGGTCTTCCCACCTCTCACTATGGACGGAGTCCTGGGAGTCCTTTAAAGGCGATTTGGGGGCAATTTTTGGAGTGGAGAGGGAGGATATGCAAGAGATATTGGAAGATCTCTTGGCTATTGATTTCAAAAGGTTAGTAAAGCTTTGTATTCACATTAGAGTAGTTTTCTCCATTAATTGCATGCATTTTTCATTTCATTTATCAAAAGTAAGAACTAGGTGGAGAGAATGTGTTGAATTATTTGATTTGGGGTTTAAATTAGATGAAGTTGCTAGCTAGGCATGGAGAGAAGAGAGATAATATTGAGAGAGAGGAATAGATCAAATAGTCATGATGATTTCCCTAGTGGTGAATTATTTGACTTTGGGGTTTAAGTTATAAGATGAAGCTAGGTTTCTAGGTGTAGAGCCAATAGAAAAAAGATGATTCCCGTAGTGTTGGCATAGAAAAAAATAGATAGAGATGATCGATGATTTAGCATTTCGATAATTGATTAATGAAATATTAGATTTATGATTAAATAATATAAATTATTCTTGTTAAATAAAAGAGTAATAATTGTAATTTACATTAATGAATTTAAATATTTAATGTGTAGCATAGATGGATCGAAGATGGATGTACAATTGCAGCTGTGTGAGTGATGAGTACATTAAGGGCTTGATTGATTTTAGAAGAGCCGCCGAAGGGGATATGCTTAATAAGGGGAGTGAATACATATGTTGTCCATGCATTTAACGTGAAGATGTTCAACAACAGATGGCAGATAGAAGCACACTTGATCCAAAGGGGTTTCAAAGATGGGTATACATGTTGGACCAAGCACGGTGAGGAGGAGGTCGTCACACGTGAAGATAGTAATAGAGGTGACAACAGAGTGATTGATATTCCAGATCTAGTCGATTGTACTGCAGATGATGATAATGAGTTATTAGAAGATCAGGAAATGCACAATTTAGATCACGCTGAGGGGAAGGACCTTGACGATGATGGTTACAGTAAATTTCGTAGATTGGCGGCGGACTCGGAGAACCCATTGTTCCCGGGATGCAAGCCAAAATTCACAAGGATGTCGACCGTGCTCAAGCTATTGAAATTGAAGGCAAGCAATAGATGGTCTGACAAGAGCTTCACTGCGCTATTAAGCCTATTAGCAGACATGCTCCCAGAGGAAAATCAGTTGCAGATAACCACGTAGAAAGCCAAGCATGTTTTTTGTCCTTTGGGATTGGAAGTTGAAAGAATACATGTGTGTCCCAATGACTGCATACTCTATCGTAAAGAGTTTGCAGACTTGCATTCATGTCCTGTGTGCAAAGCATCTCGCTACAAGTGCAAGAGTAGTGAACCAGAGGGCATCGACGATGGTGAGGAAGTGATTAAAGGAACCCCAGTGAAGGTTGCTTGGTACCTTCCAGTAATTCCCCGTCTAAAGTGTTTATTTACAAATCGAAAGGAAGCTGAATTGATGGAAAGTACAGACACCCCGCGTATGCCATACAGTGGAGAAACATTGATAGGAAGTATGAAGACTTCGGTGATGAAGTGAGGAACATAAGGTTCGGATTGAGTACAGATGGAATGAATTCTTTTGGTAGCATGAGCAGCCGACATGGCACTTGGCCAGTGCTTCTCTGTATTTACAATCTCCCTCCTTGGTTGTGCATGAAGCGGAAGTATATTATGATGTCGATACTTATTCAAGGGCCAAGGCAACCTAGTAACGACCTCAATGTGTACTTTGCACCATTGTACTATGACCTGCAGACATTGTGGAATCCAGGGGTACAGGTATGGGATGCATTCAAAAAGGAGTATTTCACTCTACGATCCTTGTTGTTCTGCATTATCCATGATTATCCTACTTTTAGTAATATGTCGGGCCAAACTATGAATGGAGGCAATGCATGTGTTACTTGCATAAATGATCCACGAGCGTGTACCTGAAAAACTCACGCAAGACCGTGTACATGTGGCACCGTAGGTTCTTGCAAAGAGATCACCCGTACCGCAAGTTGAAGAAGCAATTCGACAGGAATACAGAGCACGGTCCAATACCAAGGCCTTACCGCGGGACAGAGGTGTATGAGATGGTTAAGGACATCAATGTTATGCTTGGAAAAAGATGAAAATTGATGTCCCGTGAGAAGGCACCCACCTGGAAGAAGAGATCCATATTCTGGATCTTACCTTATTGGAAGGATCTAGAAGTTCGTCACTGCATCGATGTCATGCACGTTGAGAAAAATGTGTATGACAGTGTGATGGGTCTGTTGCTTAACATTAAGGAGAAAACAAAGGATGGAGCCAAGGCCATGACTAGACCTGGTCGATATGGGCATTAGACCTGAGGTGGCACCAGTAGTAACCGAGAAAGGGTGAACTTACCTCCCCCAGCTTGTTACACTCTATCAAAGGCTGAGAGAACCGAACTGTGCAAGTTTTTGCATGGTGTGAAAGTTCTGTCTGGGTACTCTGCAAACATAAAAAGGCTTGTTTCGATGGAGGACTTGAAATTACTTGGCATGAAGTCTCACGATTGTCATATTCTGATGACACAGTTGTTGTCAGTTGCGATCCAGAGTATTCTGCCAATTGAGGTCTGAGAAACAATATGAGGTTATGTTCATTCTTTAACAAGATCTCACATAAGGTCATGTATCCCTCTGAACTTGATCAACTGCAAGAGGAGATGGTGCTCACTCTTTGTCAGCTTGAGATGTATTTCCCGCCATCATTCTTTGATATCATGGTCCATCTTATTATTCACCTTGTTCACGAGATAAAGATGTGCGGCTGGTTTTCTTCGTAGCATGTACCCGTTCGAGCGATATATGGGAATTCTCAAGGCTTAGTGAGGAATCGATATCGACCGGAGAGCAGCATTGTAGAAGGTTACACAGCAGAAGAAGTTGTCGAGTTCTGCATGGACTATATGGCTAAAGCCGAGCCTATAGGTTTTCCTAGATCTCACCACGAGGGAAGGCTTCAAGGCATTGGGACCGTCGGAAGGAAAGCTATCAATGCCGATCGGGTTGGCCATGCGCAAGCCATTTCACTGTACTGCAGCACATGACTTCGGTGTCCCCATATATCAAGGAGAACAAGGCGAGGCTGAGACAAGACTATCCAAAGGTGACGGATGCTTGGAGGATGAAAGAGCACAACAAAATGTTCAACCTGTGGTTCAAGCATCGACTGTGTTAGGGGTCGTCAACTGATATGCTTACCTGGCTAGCAAAGGGACCAACATTTACAGTTGCGACCTGGCAAGGATATGACATAAATGGATATACATTTTACACAAGAAAGCAAGACACGAAAAGCACAAACCAGAATAGCGCCGTTTGTATTGATGCATTAGATGCAGCTGGGAAGAGAAGTTCATACTATGGGTCTATAGAGGATATATGGGAGCTTGATTATGGTCATTTCAACATACCGTTGTTTCGATGTCGTTGGGTCAATCTCCAACATGTTCACGTCGAGAAGTACGGTGTCACCACCGTTGACCTCGACTGCCTTGCATACAAAGAGGAACCATTCGTGCTGGCGAAGCAGGATGTCCAAATCTTCTATGTTACTGACCCGTCAAATAAAAGGCATCACGTGGTGATGCAAGGAAAGAGGAAAATAGTCGGAGTTGAGAACGTAGTGGACGAGGAAGAGTATAACCAATTTGATGATTTGCCCACAATCGGAGACCGCATACTGCTCGAGAAGAACTACTTGATGAGGCTGCCTATGCACGCGACGATCATCATGAAGGCTACTATTTAAAGGAAATATGCAGTACATGAGGAATGAATGTGTATGTAACATATTAGTACTACTGAATAGAGCTATTTTTTATATTAGTCATGACTTATAACAGTTATATCATACATTTGATGAATATGCATGCACATGTGAGTGATGAACAGAGTGGAGCATACTTGAAGCTTGACCTTTGTTTGAGCCTCTTTGGAGCGTAATAGGAGAACCCAGCACTACAATATTAAGTTCATGGCTT
>JAGXJF010002688.1:0-75368 GCA_019208055.1 Stipa capillata
GTTGGATCGACGGCTTCCAACAGAGGGGGGGTGAATGTCGAATTAAAAATTTCTTCTCAAGATTAGAACACAAAACTATTGATTAGCTATTGTGATCAAACCAAGAAACGTAGCGGAAAAGCAATCGACAAATGGTTTGAGAAAAATCACGCAAAACACAGCCAGATCGGAACTTCCGGTGTGAATATCGGAACTTCCGACCTTACCGGAGGTTCCGGTGTTACCCCGGTTTTGAACGCTCTGGAAAAATCGGAACTTCCGACTCCAGGATCGGAAGTTCCGATGTGGATCGGAACTTCCGGTGTAAATATCGAAACTTCCGGTTTTTGCGAAACAGCAGATTGTCGCTCGGTAAAACGTTCGCAGATTTTGATCCACCCAACAGAATTGAACGAAATTTTGCACAGAGGTAGACAAAAGACTTACGGAGCTGTTCCAATTGGAATCACCTCAAAAGCTCATCTGTGCTGAGAGAAAACTCCAATCTACTAACAGCTGTTCCAAGAGCAAACGAGAGAAAAACTTGCACGAAATCAAATCAATTGATCCTTAGGACTTGTGAGGGATTTTGATATTCAATCAACATTGAAACATCTCACACGTCCTAGCAATCTATTCCACCAAACAAACCTCAAGAAACAAACCAATCCATGAGGGAAGGAGAAGAACGAAAATCCAAAGAGCAAAAAGAGAAAAACTCACAATCACAACGGGAGACTCATGGCTTTTCTTGGAAATCTTTTTGTATTGATTTTCGTGGGTTTTTCTAGTGTTTTTACATGCCTCTCATCTTAGGCAAAGCACTCTCCTAGTGCAGCTCTCAAAGCTAATCAAAAGGGTCAAAGGGTTAAGAAACCCTAATCACCTATTTATAGTGGGGAGGGACAACCCCCTCTTCCACTCTTGGGCCTCATGCCCTAATGGACCAAACTACTTAGCACGCATCTCAAAGCGTCTAAATAGCTTAGCCACCTCTCGATTTTCCTTCCACCCTAAGCTACCAACCCTAAACCGCTTCCGGCCGCTGCCGCAGTTTCTTGGTTGAGCTTCTGTGGTTTCTGCGTTTTTACCAAAACGCCCTCGCACTGACTTGGTCCTCACGTCTCGTCTCCACCCGCTTCCTTGTCGTCCGCGTACATGCTTTTAAGCCGCACGATGTCGTCGCCACCTCCTTGACCGCATCTCAGCCCTCCAAGCTATCATGCCGGTCCATATGATCGAACCATCGCCGCACCCAACTCGCACCTGCACACAATAGACCAAGCAAAACGTCGTGAGCACAAGTCTTCCACTTGACCCAAGTCAGTCGAGAAAAATCCTTTATCCACTCAATTTTTTCTTGAGACAAATTGGGAAACTCAAACAATCAACCACAAATTCAAAACCAAATTCATGCAACCTCAAATTCAACGCAGCACAAAGTGGCAAGATATTCATCACACAGATGTACACGTCATCACATGACTCACAAGTATCATATTTCCCTTTCTGAGGAACAAAGTGATTCTGCAAGTATTTCTTGTTAGTAGCAGAGGAAATATATGATGACTTGTTCTTTTAAGTGCAGGAGTGAAACCAAGTCCCCTTGTACCATTATTCTTTAGTACTAAGGTGGACTGGAGCCTAGCAAAGTTCTGCATGCCTATGTTAGCACTGCATAGGCCTATTCTCATGAGCCTTTTTAGCTCTTTATGCTCCTCCTTGAGCTCATTGTACTTTGCTGTATCAACAGAGTTAGTAGCAGTTGAAGTGCTTGATTCACTGGGTGAATCTACAACAAACACTGTACTAGAAGTAATAGCATTGATGCGAGATGCACAGTTTAAACAGGTTTCTATAACAGTAGGAGGATTTGCATCAGGTGTAACTGCAGTGCAAGATGAGTGAGTTTCTTTGAGTTTATCATGCTCAGAGATTAGGAGCTCATGTGATAGCTTAAGTTTGTTTTGAGCTTCCTGCAATAAGTAAACCTCCTCATCAAGATCTGCCTTAGCATCTTGTGCATTATCAAGGGACACCTGCATGTCAGTTAGTTTGTCCCTGAGAGAGATGTTTTCTTTTCTCTCTTTCCTAAGGAGCTTCTCTGTCCTATCAAGAATGTCCATTAGTTGAGCATAATCAGAGAAGTCATCCTCAGTCATTACCTTGCTGCCTTTAGTCATAAGGCATAGGGCTGGAGTCTCAGCATATGTAGGATCTGCATCCTTGTCGAAGAGAGAGTCTGACTCGGGTGCGCAGCTGAGTGACCCAACTGAGTCTTCTCCTGGCTCAGTTGGACTGCTGAGTGATCCACCTGAGACACAGATGGCTAACCCAGCAAGCTCAGTTTCTTCCTCTGACTCCTCCTCTGACTCTGAGTCATCTGAAACCCAGGCTTGTCCCACATAAGCTCTGGCAGCAGAGGTCTTCTTCTTTCTAAAGGTGGGAGGCTTCCCTTCTTTGTACTTCTTCTTGACAATGATCTCCTTCTTCTTGTACTTGCCATCCTCTTGTCTCTTGCTCTTTTTGGGACAATCAGCAATGAAGTGTCCTGAGTCACCACACTCAAAACACTTCTTGTCACTGAGTTGCTTCTTCCCTTTGAACCTGTCAGATGAGCCTGAGAACTTCTTCCTTCGATAGAACTTTCTGAAGTTCCGAGTAAGCATGGCAAGCTCATTCTCCTCATCAGTGGACATCTCTTCATCTGGATCTTCTTCTTCATCACTTGAGTCCCTGTGAGTGGCCACTGCCTTGAGAGCTATGTCCTTGTTCTTCCCAGAGGTGATAGCATGCTTCTTGGAGTGGTTTAGCTCCATCTCATGAGTGAGCATCCTACCAAGGACATCTGTGGGCTTTAATCTGTCAAAGCCATCCTTTTCTTTCATCATCAGGCGCAGAGTGTGATAAGGCTTGGGAAGCACAAAGAGGAACTTCTTGATCACATCTCCATCTTCCACTCTGTTGGACCCAAGGGCTTTCAGCTGATTAGTGATCATGGTAAGTCTTGTGAAGATGGAATTGATGTCCTCTCCAGGTTGGTAATGGAAGTTGTCAAGTTCATGCTCCAGCACATCTTTCTTGGACCTCTTCAACGTGTCACTGCCTTCATAGATAGCCTGAAGTGTGAACCATATATCTCTGGCTTCCTCAAAGGTGCAGACACGGTTGAAGTCATGCTCTTGCAGTCCCATATAGATAGCATTGGCAGCTCTAGCATTGTTCTTGATGCTGATCTTCTCTTGATCAGTGGGATTGCTCTCATCAACCACATCAAGACCTGTTGTGACAATCTTCCATACATCTGGGTCAAGTGCAGTAAGATGCATTTGCATCTTCCGCTTCCAAAAGGCATAATTAGTACCATCAAACATAGGAACTCTACCCTCATAGTTCGACATCCTTTAGACTCTGGCTGTTAGGCCAATTATGAGCAACGAGGCTCTGATACCACTTGAAAGGGATCTCAGGAGTCGACTAGAGGGGGGGTGAATAGGTCGGCTCTAGAAATTAAAATGCCTAATGGGTTTCTCTTCTGGAGATAGGTCAATCCTAGAGAAAATATATGCAACTGATGCAGGTAACTGAGACTCAGCAAGATATATCAGATAAACACCAGACACTCAGACAGCAAACTCAGCTGATGTAGAGCAAGTTATATTCAGAGCTAACTGAGTCTCAGGTGTGAGAGTCAGGTGAGTGCATCAGATGACGTGAACACGAAAGGTACTAGCTTTAGCAGGAGCTAACTGAGTCTCAGGTGAGGAAACTCAGTTAGTGTGCAACAAATAAAGGTGCTCTAGTGATCTAAGCATGCATAGATAACAGAATAAGTAAGAGCAGATCACAAGACAGAAGGTAAAGCACACAATGATTTGTTTTACCGAAGTTCCTACTTCTTGCGAAGCAGTACGTCTCCGTTGAGGAAGCTGTTTTCACAGCCGGCACCAAATCGTGCTCTTTCCTCGAGTACCTTTCTTGTGTGGAATCCTTTTATCTTGCTGCTGCAAGACAGGCAGACCCTGAATCGCCCTCACAGACTCTTGGTGGCAGCCACACAAGACTTGGCTTGCTCACCAACTCCAAGAGCACTCCCACTCTTGGAGGAACCAGTACCTCGAATGCTGCACCTGAAGGACTAAGTAACTCACTCTCACGATGGATGCACGCAGGCAACACTCACTTGGAGACCTAGAGCTCTTTCTTTCTCAACAGGTTGCTTTCGGGTTAGAGGCAAATGTTGGGTAAAGGTTCGAGGTTGAAAACCTCTCCCAGGTTCCCTATTTATAGGGTCCCTGGCAGCTAGCCGTTACCCTCATGCCACGTCAGACAAAGAGCCACCAGACCTAACCTATCTGAGACTCAGCTAACATGCACCTCTGGTAACCTACTAGCCGCGGCTGAGCTACCCACCTGAGTCTCAGATGCCAAACTCAGGTGGACTCGGTTGCCTCAGGCAGCACCTGAGCACAACTCTGGCCGGCTCACTACAAGCCTAAAACTGATCAGAGAGCAATGGCCTCGCCACAGTCCCTGTCCAGCTCGCTCAGACCCTTGGCACTGGTTCCAAGCTTCTTCACCGAAGACGACTGCCCTTGTAGACGCACAGCGAACCCTTGGTCCTGATCCACCAGCTTCCTAGCTCCTCCAGGACTTATCAAGCTTGCATTCACGGCCCTTGAACTCCATCAAGCAACCATCACCTCGCTTGCCCTCGAGCACAGCCTCGGCTTCCTCGCAACTGTGCCTCAGGAACCTAGCTCAGCTGGTCCTTCTGACCTTCCTAGTTCCTTGCTCTTTTTAGGGCTCATCATCAACAGTTGTCTCACTTCAGCTTTCACCTGTCCATCTAATCCCTGTTCACACTCATTGCAAAACATTAGACACAGGTGAGGATTGCCAATAACCATCAAAACCAAACTCTGGGGCAAGATAGCCATCCTTCCAAGCTCCATGGGAGTGGATGCACTTTCAGTCTCACCTGTCACACAGGTGTGCCTATTCAACAGGCTAAGACCTCGGTAAAGCCTTAAGTCCTCACCTGTGTCTTCCAATCCTGACACAGGTGTCTAACACAGCTGTTTCTATGCATCAAATGAACACCTCTTACCTACTTCTCTCTTATCTATCTTGTTTCTACAGATGTCTGGATATGGTAATCAGCCTGAGGATATCACAGATGATCTTCCCCTTGCCATCAGAACTCAGATCATGGAAAAGAAAAACCAAGAAGAATGGGAGGCAGAGAAAGCAAGGAGACTTGCTAAGAAACTTGATGCTGAGGAGAAAGCCAAGAGAGCTGCTATAATCCCCATGTCTCCAGCAGAATTGGCCAAGAAAGGAAGCAAAGAAGAAAGCCATGGAAGAGGAAAAACGCCAAATTGATGTGGCTGTAAAAGATTCCATCTCCAGAATGAAAGAGCTTGAAGCTGTAAAAGCTGAACAGAAGGAAAAGCAAAAACAGGAGAGAAAGAAGCTTGCAGATGAAAAGAAAGCCAGAATGGCTGAAGCTAAGAAGAAGAAGGCAGAGGAGAAAGCTAAGAAAGCTTCTGCAAAAGATGCAGCCATCAAAGCTATGAGGGCACCAGTTGTGGACACCCTCAAGAGAACCAGAGCTGCTGGTGGACCAGCTGATCTATCTTTGAGCAAAGTTCCTAAGAAGCCTCGGTCAGAAACTGTAATTGAAACCAGCAAGAGTAAGAAACAGCAGCAAGAAGAAGAAGAGGCTGCATGGAGAGCCGAAGCTGAGAAAAGAAAAGCTCACAGTGCTCTAGCCTTAAAATTGCATGAATTAGTTGGGATGGTGCCAGCTACTTCAGGAGCCGAAAGAGATGCTCTAAATTCAAGAATTCAAGATATCAAGAAAGTGATCTTTGACTCTTCTGATGTTCCTAAAGATGTCTCTGTTCAAAAGGATATTTGGAAGAAAGACAAGGCAATCAATGAAGAGCTTCATGAGTTGCTGAGAAGAGAAGAGAAAGCTGTAGGAGATGAGAAAACAGCTCTGATTCTGCAAATGGAACTCCTTGCATCTCAGCTCTCTTTGCAGTACAAAGAGTTATGGAGCAAATATCATGATAACAAGCTGCAGAGAAGGATAGATGCCTTCACAATGGAATTGATCTCCTGTTCAGATGAAGCTCGCAAGAAGGTCTTGCAGGATGAGATAGCTGCAGTCAATTTGAGGATTAACAAGTTAGATTGTTCAACTGCTCCTATCTCAGCAGTCCCTCTTCAACAAGAAAGTGCTCCTGCCCTTCAGCCGAGTGTGCCAGCTGAGTCTCAGGCAGTATCCTCAGCTGGGCTAGAGATTGTTCCCGCAGAAGTAGAAATCCAACAGAAAGCTGCTCTTGAATCTATGGAAGATATTCTTGCAGAGCTAGATTCCAGTGGAAAGCAGCTAGAAAAGAATCTAGATGATTCTATGACCCAGCTCAGAACATCCTTCGATGCTAATCCACCTGTGTCACAGGTGGCCAGCCCAGCCAAATCCTGCTTGCAGACCTATCAGAGGAAGAAGAGCAGAAAATCTTCAAGTTCTACCAGTGTAGACACTCTCTCTTCGTTGGATGTTAACATATCAATGTCTCCTTCACGTTTTCTTGTGTCTGAGACTGAAGAGCAAGCAGCTACAAAGGCCCTAGTGCCTGTTCCTCAAAAGAAGGCTGGATCTGCATCGCCTTCCACAGAGCCTACCAAAACATCAAGTCCCCAGCTGTGTCAACCAGCTGTCTCACAGGCACAAGAAGCTCCAGCTTCAGAATCTCACCGGTCTCCATCACCTGTGCCACCGCCAGCTGACCCAGCTCATTCAGTTCAGGAACCTGTGTCATCACCTGTGGCACAGGCAAGTAAGTCAGCTGAGCAAGATGAAAGCTCCGAGAGCTCATCTGATGATGGTAGAGGAGTGTCTGTAACTCCTCCAAGGCCAAGAGCAGCCAGAGCTGATTCAGATGAAGATTATCAAGCAGAGAGCTCATCTCCAAGTGCCAAATCAGCTGAAGATGAAGAAGAAGAAGAGGAGCATGAGGACAGCTCTCCTAGTCACTCAGTTGGATCAGAGGACTTAGAGACAAAGTACCATTTTATATTCTCCTATGCTCTAAGAACTGAGGCAAATCAAATGCAATTCATCTCAAAAGCTGCTGCTAAGAAGTTGCCCAAGAGTGATCCAAAGAAGTCAAAATGCAAAGTTGCCTCTATGAGACCAAGTTCATTCATAAGGATGAGGTCAACAAATCCATACTTCTCTGAAGATCAGGAGTTCATAGATCCAGTTTGCTCAGACTCCAGATTTCATAATGAACATCAAAGGGGTGTATATCATGAGATTCTTGCATCAAAAGGATTTGTGGATTGCAAGACCATAGATTGGTCAGCTATGACAGATTCAAGGCTGAGGGCAGTTCCATCTCTGATTCAAGCCTCAGGTCTTGACTTCTTATGCAATCTCCAGCAAGATTATGATCCTGAGATCATAAAGGAGTTCTATGCCACAGTATGGATAGAACAAGAAAATCAGGATGTTATGCTCTGGAAGACAAGAGGTCAACTGCTTTCTATCACTGCTCCCAGAGTTCAACAGTTTAATGCATGCCCCTCTTGAACCAGGAATGCCAAATCTGTTCAAGCTTGCACCAGTTCCAAATGAAGTGAGGAGAAAATTCTACCCAAGGAACTTCAGATTCCCTGCCAAAGCCCCTTCAGATCATGTTTATTTCAAAGGGATAACCATTACAGCAAAGCATCTGATTAAGATACTCAATGTCACTCTTCAACCCAAAGGGGGAAACACAGATGCAGTCTACAATGCAACCTGGCAAATATTGGTGCACATGGCCAAGAATCAGCACTTTGATATAGCCAGATACATATTTCATGAGATAGATGCTGTATCTAAGGACAAAAAGGCTAAGCTGAGGTATGGATCGTACATCATGTACATGATCCTTCAAAGAACAGGTCTTCTGGATTCCAACTTTGATTTCTCTGTGAAGACTACCAAAACCCAGCTTAGACCTCAGGCAGATGATAATCCGGATGAGGTTGCAGTTCCTGCTCTATTTGGAGACTCTCCTGAACCAGCTGTGCCATCGCCCAGTTACACAGCTGATCAACCTGATGCTCAAAGGACCTCTCCTGTTCCTTGCCAAGTCCCCACCGGTGTCACAGCTGCTGCTCCTGTGTCAGACACAGCTGAGTTTCTACCTGTGTTACAGGTAGCTGATGATGGCACCTTGTCCAGGACCCGGCTCTCGCCAGATGCTGCCAGAGCTTATCAGAACAAGGTCATGCCCGTTCAGTTTGCTGCTCTGCGTCGAGAGAATCGCCAGCTTCGAGAGGAGGTTGCTCATCTGAAAGCAAATGTGGATCAAGTTCAAGCTCAGCTATCCGATGTCTCCAACCAGCTTTCAGAAGTGCTTCAGCTGCTCAAGCCAAGTCTTCTTGAAGCATCTCTTTCCCTTAATTCCTTTTTGGGTGTTTTAGTGTCAAAGGGGGAGAGAATGGTGTAAAGGGGGAAGTGGTGTAAGGGGGAGAGTTTTTTGCATGCTATTTATGGGAAGGGTAAATTATTTTCAAAATGATGTATCTCTGATGTATCAAGACTTGGTTCTTCTTCTGTATCTTATGTCTTGATAACATTGTATCTCTGATGCATTCTTATGCTCTGTCTTATGCTCTGATGCACATTTGCTCTGATATACATATGTCATTTTGCTCTGATATACATTTGTTTGATATGCTTGCTCTGATTAATTATGTTAATATGCTCTGACATGAATCTTCATATTTTAATCTGAGCATCTATATCAGTATCTGCTTCAGTTAGATAATGCTCTGATCATTCATCCAACATATCTAAACTGATAAGAATGCAAGCCATCAGAAAATACTTCCCATGCTTAAAACTTGTAAACTGTGCATCTCTTATTAAAAACGAATCTCTTATGCACAGATTCAGGGGGAGTATATTCTATCAACATACACATGTATCATTTTTCAATCCTATATTTTTGAATGTGTAAAGTTTGGTGATGATGAATAGTACGGCATCCCGCGTATTAGGGGTATCCGTATACAGACTCCCGTGACTTTTCGAAGGTACAACGTACCCGGGAAGGATCCCTGGACGATAAGGTAACCCCTCTCGGGAAGAGAAGACTCCCCTTAAACTAGGAAGTCGATCCCGACGTTTAAGGAGACCAGAGTCCTACTCGGGTGTAAGTCCACGTCCGGTACGACCCTGGAAACCCCCTATATAAGGATCAGCAATCCCATAGGGGAGGACAGATCCAATTAGGTCAAGACATCTAGTCGCAGCTCCAGGAGACAAAGCCCTAGAAGACCCACCACCTCGAAGGAGTCGAGCCCGGTGGTTTAGGGTAGTTTAGTCTACGATTAGGCCTAGGGTAGCCACTAACATACACCCCCCGTTGTAAAGCGTGTTCTTCATCAATATATAGCAACAGGACGTAGGGTTATTATCCTGAGGGAGGCCCGAACCTGTATAAAAACGGCTGTCCCCTGCTGTCAGATCTCCTGGCACTTGGGCCCTAGAGGTCCCTACCCCCCAGCAATCCTCATTCCACGAATACCGTAAGATCGCCGATTCACCGATCGTCGACAGATGGCGCCGACCGTGGGGACCTCTCCGGACCAAGCCGTCCAGGAAAGATCAGAGTCGGCAGGACGTGCAACTAATCTGCGGTCACAGCCTCCCGTGGCGGACTTGTCGACGCCCGCGGGTGTGCGATGGCCGCAATGGCTGGGGGCTGACCTCCAAGAGGCGCAGAACCAGGCCGAATCTTCTCGAGCCCAATCGGTGGCCCGTAGCTCTACTTGGGTGGACACCCCTCCTCCGCCAGAAGAGCGCGATCGGGAGGGACGACACCCCAGGAACAGGCCTCCCCAGGAGGAGCTACCTGTCGACCTCCGAGCACAGCTCGAAAGGCGCCGCCGCCCAGGGCGCCAGCAAGAGCAGCAGCCTTCTCGGAGAGACCACGCACAAAATACCAAAGGCCGATCCTCGACCTCGAATAGCGGCAAGACTGCACCTTATCAGAGCTCCTTCAGCGGGCGCCAAACGCTATCCCAGGAACTCCGACAGGTACGTCGGCCTTCTCGTTTCAAGCCCGACTCGCATGATCTGCGACAGTGTCGCATCTTCAAGAAATGCCTTCGGAAAGAAAGAGAGAGGTCCCACGAGGAGAACCCTCGGACCGAAGACAACAGCCGAAAAACGCCTTCCGACGGCGACGATTCCACTCCTGAGCCTTTCCGGGAGCACGTTAGAGTTATCGAGCACATATTCAGGGGCTCAACCTCTTACGAATCTAAGAGGCAATACAAGGCGATCGCCCGGGAAGTTCTCGCGAATGTCCCGGGAGTCCCTCGGGCGGTCAAGTGGTCTGAGATCACGATCTCTTTCGACCAGACCGATTGCCCCGAAAATTGCGCTCGACCGGGACGGTACCCTATTGTGGTCGAGCCAACGATCAACAACTGCCGAGTGGGCCGCGTGCTGATAGACGGAGGGAGCTCCCTCAATATCCTATCCGCCAACGCCCTCGACGCCATGCAAGTGCCCCGATCGTCTGTTCAGACGGTGATGCACGCCTTCCATGGCATCGTCCCGGGCTCATCGGCCACGCCGATCGGGCAAGTCACACTCCCGGTTACCTTTGGTACACCGGATAACTTTCGAACAGAAAAAATCCTGTTCAACGTAGTCGATTTTGAGACAGCCTACAACGCTATCTTGGGACGCCCTACCCTGGCCAAGTTCATGGCAGCTACGCGCTATGCCTACCAATGCATAAAGATGCCCGGCCCGAAAGGTGTCCTCGTGATAAGAAGTTCCCCCAGAGAAGCACTCCTCTGCGACAAGAGCAGCCTCGACCACGTACAGGTACACCTGGGGGATGGGGGACACATACCCTCAAAAACCAGTGCGACCGTGAAAACCCACGGCGAGATAAAAATAGTTCCTCTAAGTGCGGCAGAGCCCACCAAGACAGTCCGGATCGGGTCAACGCTTGATCCAGACTTAGAATCATCGCTCGTCACTTTCCTCCGGGGGAACTCGGATATCTTCGCATGGCAGCCATCCGACATGCCGGGAATCCCTAGGGAAGTAATTGAGCACAGGTTAGCCGTCCGTCAGGACGCCATGCCAGTAAAACAAAAACTACGGCGATTCGCCCCAGATCGGAAAGAAGCCATCAAGGTGGAAATCGAAAAACTCCTGAAGGTCGGCTTTATCCGAGAAGTCGAGCACCCTGAATGGCTCGCCAATCCAGTTATGGTTAAGAAAGCCAACGGGAAGTGGCGAATGTGCGTCGATTTCACGGATCTCAAAAAGGCCTGCCCAAAGGATGCTTTTCCCTTACCCAGAATAGATCAGATAGTGGATTCAACATCAGGATGCGACTATCTAAGCCTCCTCGACGCCTATTCAGGCTATCACCAAATAAGCATGTGTCAGGAGGACGAGGAGAAAACCTCCTTCGTGACTCCGTTCGGGGTGTTCTGCTATTCAAAGATACCCTTCGGACTAAAAAACACGGGAGCAACGTACCAACGCGGAATGCAGCTCGCCCTCCACAGCCAAATTGGTCGAAACGTTGAGGCATATGTCAACGACCTTGTCGTAAAAACGAAGAAGAAAGAAGACCTGCTCTCGGACCTACTGGAAACATTCACCAACCTCTGAAGAAACAGAATAATGCTGAACCCGGAGAAATGTACCTTCGGGGTCAGCGCCGGAAAATTACTCGGGTTCCTGGTATCACACCGGGGGATTGAGGCAAATCCCGACAAGATACGGGCGATCGCAGAGATGAGGTCCCCAAAAACGGTCCGAGACGTCCAAAGACTCACGGGTTGCATGGCGGCCATGAGCCGATTCATATCCCGATTAGGAGACCGCAGAATTCCTTTCTTCAAACATTTGCGACAACACGACGGCTTCGAATGGACAGCGGGGTCAGAAGCGGCATTCCAAGAACTCAAAGAATACTTAACCTCCCCTCCGGTACTGGTCGCACCTAATCCCGAGAAAGGGCTACTGCTCTACATCACGGCCGGGCCGTCCGCGGCCAGCGGAGTGTTGACGGTGGAACGCGGAACCCCCGAGCACCGTGAGAAGGTCCAAAAACCAGTGTACTACATCAGCGAGATCCTGCACGGACCCAAGGAGCGTTACCCCCAAGTTCAAAAACTCCTGTACGCGGTCCTCACCACATCTTGCAAGCTTCGACACTACTTCCAAGCTCACGCGGTCACGGTCCCGACCACCTACCCCTTGGGAGAAATCCTCCGCAATCGCGAAGCCATAGGTCGAATTGCCAAGTGGGCAGTCGAGCTCGGAGAGTTCGACCTCCACTTTGTTTGGCGCACGGCGGTCAAGTCACAAGTCCTTGCCGATTTCATCAGTGAATGGATGGAGCCCGACTGTTCAGCGTCACCAGCGGAAAAAGACGACATCTGGACACTACACTTCGACGGTTCCCTAACCATCGAAGGCGCGGGGGCTGGGGTAATCTTGACCTCTCCAACCGGAGAACGCCTGCAGTATATACTATAGATTGACTTCTCGGCCACGAACAACGTAGCTTGAGTACGAAGGGTTGCTAGCCGGTCTCAGAGTCGCTTCGGCACTCGGAATCCGCCGCCTTCTCGTGAATGGAGATTCACAGTTGGTAGCAAGACAAGTGTCCAAGGAGTATCAGACTACAGACCCGAATATGGCGGCTTACCTCGCGGAGGTGAGAAAGCTAGAGAAGAAGTTCGTCAGTTTTGAAATACGGTATATCCCCCGAAAGGATAACTGCCAAGCTGACAGTCTTGCCCGCCTAGCCTCCTCACGATCTCCATGCCCACCCGGGGCCTTTGTAGAAAGGATCTCGACGCCGTCCGTGGCTTCCCATGAACCCGGGGATGAAGGAGAGGTGGTTAAGCACCACTCAAGGGTGTCACCAGGTATTGACGCTCCGAGGGGAGTGGCGGGGCGCCTCGTCGCTCCTCTCGATCTAGAAGAGTCGTGGATAGAGCCCATCCGCAAGTACCTTCTCGATCGAACTACACCTGAGGACGATACGCTTTTCGAGCAAATTGCCCGGCGCGCCAGGATGTACTCTCTGGTCGACGGGGCCCTCTACCGACGAGGGGCCCACGGAGTGCTCATGCGGTGTATCCCTCAGACGCAGGGTATAAGATTACTCGAAGAGATCCATGGAGGGGTGTGCGGGGCACATGCATCTTTCCGAACCCTGGTCGGAAAGGCCTTTAGACAAGGATTCTATTGACCGACAGCCCTCCATGACGCGAGCGAGTTAGTGAAGCGATGCCGTCAGTGTCAATTTCACCACAGACGCATTCACCAGCCCGCCCAGGCATTACAGACTATCCCCTTGTCATGGCCATTCGCTGCATGGGGCCTCGATATCCTAGGGCCGTTCCCGGTAGCGCCTGGGGCTATAAGTTCCTCTTCGTCGCGATCGATACGTTCACCAAATGGATCGAAGTCGAACCTGTCTCGCAGATCACGTCGGAAGCAGCCAAGCGGTTCATAATGAGAAACGTTATGACCAGGTTTGGCGTCCCGAGCAGAATCATCACCGACAACGGTACTCAATTCTTCAACTCCGACTTCATCGAACACTACACCGAGCTCGGCACCACGATATGCTATGCCTCGGTCGCACACCCACAGAGCAACGGACAGGTCGAACGCGCCAACGAACTTATTCTCCAGGGGATGAAAACTCGCGTCTTCGATAGACTCTCCGCCCACGCCAAGGCTTGGGTACGCGAGCTACCCTCCGTCCTCTGGGCTCTACGGACAACCTCTAATCGGGCTACCAGAGAAACATCGTTCAGTTTGGTATACGGAGCCGAGGCCATGCTACCGAGTGAACTTGCCCTGAAGTCCCCACGGGTGGAACTGTACACCGACAAGGAAGAAACCCCTCGAAGAGAGGACGACCTCAACTTCATTGAGGAAAAGCGGACCCAGGCTCTTCTTCGGGCTACCCGCTACCAGCAGAACCTCCGTCGCTACTATGACAGACATATTCGAAAACGCTCATTGCAAGTCGGAGACCTTGTCCTACGACTCGTGCAAAATAAAAGCGATAGCAATAAGCTGTCTCCCAAATGGGAGGGTCCTTATACAGTAGTCGAGGTTACTCGACCGGGATCCTTCCGACTAGCGATGGAAGACGGCCGAGTCCTAACTAATTCCTGGAACATCGATCAGCTCCAGAAGTTTTACGTATAAAGCTAATCGACTGACCACTCGAGAACATCCCTCGAGTAGACAGTCGGGGGCTGGTCCAAAGACTTAAGTTCAGGAGTTATTCATTAAACAGAATAGAAATCCTATACATGTCTGGCGTACATACGAAGGCTATGCGTTTACAGGTCGGGCAAGCGCAAACGCCCAGAGAAATCTTGAGCAGCTCGGTCCAATTCCGCCAGGCGATCAGGAAGGTTCGCCGTGGCTCGGAGGGACACACCGACCGTGGTGAGCACCACCTCTAGGCGGTCCGCCATCTTCAATAGACCTTCCTCGGCAGACGAGGCTCGCGCTCTCTCTAGCGACAGGGCCTCCTTCTCCCGAGAAAGGGCATCGGAAAGCCACGCCGATTGGTCCCGGAGTAACTGGACCTCGCCGCGAACGGCTTTCCACCTGTCATGAGCACGCTGAGATGGAAAACGACAAGGTCAAGTAGGCTGGCAATGTCATCTGACAAAAGTTACGACAGACAGTGACCTTCCCTACCTCCACTAAAGGTTTGAGTAGCACTACGGGATCGTCTTCGACTGAGGCTTCCTCGCCCTAGAGACTTGGCTCCTGCCGCTCCTTGATGAGTGAAGAGGGGGGTACCACGCCAACCGAGCTCCGACTAGGATGCAGCCTGATAAACCGCTTCCTCCGTGGATCGGTAGGAGGGGCAGGTATCGGTGGAGAAGCGTCCCTGCAGACCGCGTTCAGAATCCAGAACTAGGAGCGTAAGCTCGACAAAGCAAGAAGCGGAAGAATGGTACCTCGCTCTCTTCAGCAAAATGGAGTGCCCCCGTCGGACCGAAGGATTTCCCGCTCCTCGAAGACAGAGCGGCAATTCAGATCTCGGTTCGCTCCGCGCAACCTCTTCTACCTTCTCGGTGAGCGTGGTGTTCCCATCGTGCCGGTCCTCAGCCGCGGTCGAGCATCGACTAGGACTAGAAGGCCCAGCTTCGGGGTCGTCTATTCCCCGTCCTTCTCTCTGCATAAAGGGCCCATTCCACGAAACCAGTATAAGGCGGGCCTAAAGGACCTAGGATCCTAAAAAAGAAAGGATTACCGCTAGAACCTCTTCCCGCTCGTGCAAAGGTCGAAGAGGCAACGACGTGGGGACGCCTTGGCGACTGGGTGAAGGAACTTGCTTGAAGATATCTTTTACCTTCTCGGACACCTCCTCTTCCGAGAGGGCTGTTTGAGACAAAGAGAAATTCAGAACACCCCGATAAGTCCTTCTTACGGGATTGAGAGGGGAAAACTTACCTATTTTTCTCCGCCGTTGGTACGGATCGCTTGTCAAGTCCCAGGCTCTGGTCTCCCTGTGCCGTAAAGGGCAGATTCCGCGCCTGACGAAATCGGCGACAACGTCGGCCGAGGACAGGCCTCGGGTCCGCAGAGCCTTGATCTCCTCGACCAGGTGCTGGAGACGGGAGTCGAGCAGGGTCTCGTCGTTCCAAGCGGATGCCGCGTCGGGCTGAGTTCCCCAGTACCTTATGCTTAGGGGGATCGACGGACAGCAATAGCACCACTCATACTCCCATCCCGCAAAGGAGCGGATTCCGGTGGCATCAATGTACTCCGCGGTCCTATCTTCTCGGAGGCGGACACTTGCGCCTCCTACCACCTTCTTCTTTGTCCTCTCCATCTTGTGGAAATATCTAAATAGATCCAACGATGGCCGCACTCCGAGGAATGCTTTGCATAGATGGGCGAACACGCTCAGGAGGACGTATGAGGCCGGGTCAAGATTCACCACCTCCACTCGATAGAACATGAAGATTGAATATAGGAAGGTGGAAGGAGGCAAGAAGAACCCGCATCGGAAGAAGTCGGGGAAGACGACCAGCCATCCTGATTCGGGTTCCGGAACCCTTTCGCCCCGGACGTGACGAAACTCGGCTTGGCGGGTTGATTGGATAAGGGTCAGCTCTATGGAAGATGCGAGTTTCACCTCGTTCATCTCCGAGCGCGGCCATGCTTCGTCAACCAATGGGCTCCCAGCCATGGTGCGGAGAGGCAGGAGATGAGAGGAGCAATGAGGTTAGGGGGCAGGGGATCAATGGGGGCAAAACCCCAATCCTTGGACTCCTAGAGATTTAAACTTTCGCCGGAGATGAGCGCGGTTTTCGGCACGATCAGTTCCATCGCATTTAATGCGGGCAGTTGCTTTTTCCGCGAGCAGGGCATGTCACGGGAAAAAGAGGGTCTGACAACCCACGACCCGAACGAGCGCGCGGCACAATAGCGCAGAGAGAGAGAAAAGATTCTCCATCACCACGCGAATTTTCCGCCACGATGATTCGGTTTCCTAAAAATATGCCAGGCGGATGCGTGTCTGTGATCAGTGGACCGGATCGAATCAGAAAGCATTCTGGGGTTGTCCCGAGGATAATTCCGATAAGGCTTTCACAACTACTCGGTAGGGGTAGAACCTACTCGAAGAAGTCACCGGCGAGAGCTACTCGGATCGCCTACTCGGAGTTTGTTCCTGACAAGGGCAGATTTCTAACAGAACCATCATGGCCTCACTTCGCGTACTGATGGGGGGCTTGATGATGAATAGTACGGCATCCCGCGTATTAGGGGTATCCGTATACAGACTCCCGTGACTTTTGGAAGGTACAGTGTACCCGGGAAGGATCCCTGGACGATAAGGTAACCCCTCTCGGGAAGAGAAGACTCCCCTTAAACTAGGAAGTCGATCCCGACGTTTAAGGAGACCAGAGTCCTACTCGGGTGTAAGTCCACGTCCGGTACGACCCTGGAAACCCCCTATATAAGGATCAGCAATCCCATAGGGGAGGACAGATCCAATTAGGTCAAGACATCTAGTCGCAGCTCCAGGAGACGAAGCCCTAGAAGACCCACCGCCTCGAAGGAGTCGAGCCCGGTGGTTTAGGGTAGTTTAGTCTAGACTAGGCCTAGGGTAGCCACTAACATACACCCCCCGTTGTAAAGCGTGTTCTTCAGCAATATATAGCAACAGGACGTAGGGTTATTATCCTGAGGGAGGCCCGAACCTGTATAAAAATGGCTGTCCCCTGCTGTCAGATCTTCTGGCACTTGGGCCCTAGAGGTCCCTACCCCCTAGCAATCCTCATTCCACGAATACCGTAAGATCGCCGATTCACCGATCGTCGACATTTGGGTTGCCACTAACCACCAAAAAGGGGGAGATTGAAAGATCATCTAGGCCCTAATATGGTTTTGATGGTTAATGGTAACTTAAACTGGAATCTAATGTTTACAATGAGTGTAAGCAGAGTTTACAGGTTCCATGAAGAAGGATTATCCAGTGAAGGATGGTCACCAAAAAGGGTACAAGGTGGTTTCAAGGACAAAGAGATGGCTGTGCTAGGCAGCTGTGTCACAGCTGAGAAGAAGCCGGTGCTGTGCAGGGAGCTGCAAGCAAGGTGATGGTGGCTTGATGCGTCAAGGGCCGTGACTTCAGTTGGTGGCAGGTAAAGCCTAGATTTGCTAGTTTCTTTGAGTCCATAGGAATCACCCGTACTATCAAGAGGGATGAAACAGTAGCAGTTGTCTAAGGGAACCTTGCTCATTGCTCAGAGTGTTGGTCAAGGGGATTGATGCTTTGAGGTCAATTGCCCTGTGTCAATAGCTTTGCACATAGTATGAAGCTGTTTTGTGTTAGTGCTCTGCAGTACTAACAGTGAAAACCCTAGAGCTTTAGGCACCTGTGTGACACAGCTGTGTCATAGGTGGTCTTCCGCTCTATGACTCAGGTACATCTCTGTACCAGGGGAGAGCTTGAAAATGCTAAGGTACCTGCACTGCGATAGGTGGTCTAATGTGTCAAAAGTCTGTCGGAGGTTCTCTCCTTATAGGTATTAGAGTTTGAAGTATGCTGAGGGCATGTCATGTGCCAGGACCAGGCTGAGTAGTGCGGCTATCAGCTAAGGGTTCACCTGTGTGTGCCGCCGGTGACACAGGTGTCGGTCTGCTTGAGCCGGGTACAGTTGGGCGTAGTGTGTAGCTGTGTCACCGATGGTTGACACCAGTGGTTCACTTAATCCTATGTGGCAACAGGGTAACGGTCAAGTGCCTGAGGACCCTATATATAGGGGACCAGGGGAGGACTTCGTCCTCAACCTTGCTCAAACCAGTGAATCACATATGACCGTTGCAAAGCCTCCAACCACTCGACAAGAGCTAAAAGCCTAAGGGTCAGTCCAAGTGAGTTTGTGAGCTTTGAGCACGAGCAAAGGTTCCTCCAAGAGATTGCTGCTGCATCATCTGTTACTCTTGGAGTGTCTACTCCTAGACGGGTGTAGGAGTTGCTGATATCACCCAAGCTTGTGTGGGCTGAATCAGTAAGTTTGTGAAGGAGCATCGAGGTCATCCTGCTGCAAGGCAAAAGGACCTCCACAAGCAAGGAAGAGGCCTGAACGTCAAGTACTCGGAGGACAAGCACAATTCAGGATAAATCTCTCCAACGGAGACGTACCTCTCTAAAAAGAGTAGGGAACTTCGGGATAAATCCACTTGTCTCTCACTGAGTGCTTAGCCTATTTCCTCTAGCAGTTATACTCATTGCATGCTTATATGATCTGAGATACTTTTGTCCATCTGATTCAGGTTTACTTTATACCTGCTTAATCTGCTTTGTGCCTGCTTGTACTAGCTGTGTTTCAGGTGTTATATATATCATCTTTGCTACCTGTCTTAGTCACCTGTGTCACAGTCACTTTACTTGCCTACCTGTGCTAGGTTATTAGATCACCTGTGTGACCCACCTGTGTGACAGCCACGTGCTATTTTACTTGTCATATTTCACCTGTGCTAGGAACCTGTCACACAACAAATTAATTCTGATAGTCTGCTAAGTCAATATCCAATTAACAAGATTAAAACGAAGTAATTTTAATTAACCTCCTATTCACCCCCCCCTCTAGTTGGCACCCTTGGTCCTTTCAGCGTGGTCTTTGGCCAGGAATGTGGTAGAGCAGCGCCGGGCGGAGCGGCGCCGAGTAGGAGAGGGAGGCTGGCGGCGACGCCAAGGGGCGTCGGCGGTGGCGAAGAGCGTAGGTGGCGGCGGCGCATCCGAGAGGAACCAATCGGGGTCAGGTGCGGATGTGACCGGGATGATGGAGTTGTGTTTAGGCCAGATGGACCGGCCAGAGGAGTGATAAAAAGAAAAGAGAGGAATGAAAAGAAATTGAGGAAGGGAGGTAAAAATATATCTGAAAATATTAGGAAATAAGCTAAAAAGAAATTTAAAATTCTTAAGTTAAGACAATCCATTGAAAAAGACAAATATATTAACTTCTTTAGATAAGGGAATCAAATTCTAAATTAGTTTTTTTCAAAATCTTGATCTAATTTCTTAGGCTGCGGAAATAGATCTAAATGAAATATTAAACCATGAGTGAATCAAAATCCAAAACTACATCGACTAACGTTATCATAAGAAGGATTAAAATGAGATTTAAAAATATCTAAGCTGGAAGTTAATCCTTAAAGAGTTAAGTCTTTTAAGAAATGCCCAAAAGAATTAAACTTAAATACCTGCATCATTTCATGCATATGACGCCGTGTCATCGCATTTATATTGGAATCTTTTGGATTAGTCCTTATCGGACTTTATTACTTTCTTGCCAGAAGCCGGAGTTCCACAAGTAAACCCTTCGAACTCCATTTCCAATCTGCTACCAGGCAAGTCCAGTTTCTTGTTCATGTCCGTTGAGAATGTTTTTCAAAACTTCCCTCTTGTGTATAATATGCACAAAATGAAAACCTATTTTCTAAAGATCAATCAACTGTTGTTTTATTTGGATCGCTGGTTCTTGGGCGATAGCATGGTGGGTGATGAAATCCTGGAAAGGTGCGGGTAGCACATTGGAAGGTAGATTTCATCACACGGGAAAGTCTCATATAAGGTTAATGCAACCAATGATCGATTGTGCTTAAGGGCTGTAGTGATCGCGCATACCACATACCCTGTATGGGTGGGGCTGAGCTAAAGTACCATTTACCCTAGGTCTACACTCCCCCGGGAAAGGAAGACCTCAATAGTTGTATCCGGAGTATCAGCTATTGGGAAGGTGGCGCTAGCCGTTGGCTATCCACAAGCGTTGTATCCGTAGTATCAACGCAAGACTGGTAGTCCTTGCCCGTAGTGCAGGACTGTGACGCGGGGTATAACCGAGCGGGCGGTGAAACGGCTCTGTGATCATGGGTACGTGATCTGAGATTAGCTACCTCGGGTACATATTTATGATCATTTATGGGTACAGTTGTGCACCTCTGCAGAGTGTATAGAATCGTGGCATTGTCACTCCGTGTTTCCGGTTAGAACTGCGAATCCGGCAAGAAAGGGATTCATCGGGAATCCTAGCAGCTTGTGAGACATGAGATCATTAGTCTCTTAAATTAAAACTTGACTCTCTTACCTTACAAAACTGAATTGCTTTTGGAGAACGTTGCCGTTCTCAGTAGATAGTGCATCAAACACCTCTTTGCTATTCCTGGACTTGTTGAGTACCTTCTGTACTCATCCCTCTATTCTAATTCCTTTGATTAGGAGGTGAGCCGACAATAAAACCAAATGTAGTCAACATCGGGGTTGAAGATGAAGTCTTCAAGGGGTCGACAGCGACGAAGGAGGACGAAGGCGACGACCACTACATCGACCATCGTGGTGAAGATCCCGAAGCATAAAGTACAAGTCTAGAATATGGAAGACGAGAGTGTAGATATGTCTTTTGCTGTAACCAACTGGAACGGTATTAAATTCCCCGTACTTTTTGGGAATGTGTTTGTAACTTGTTCTCTGAGTTTGTGAATTAAGTTGTAATAAATGGACCACTGCAATGCTTCTGTTGTGCTACTCTGTGAGATATGTACAGTCGAGAAGCCACTTTGTCTGTGCGTATCACTGTAGGAACTACCGGCTTTGTGTTGAAGTCTTTCGCTGTGCATCTGAAGTTCTTCAGATCTGACCGTTGGTTTGAATCCCGGTGCTTCCGGGTTTGTCTTCCGGTTGCACCGGAAGAGCATCTTTGTGCCCAATGACTCTTTTCTGCTGAACAGCTATAAATAGCCCCCGACCCTCTGCGGGCTTGAGAGGACACTTAGCGCAAAAAGAACCTTCTCTCACACTGTGTTCCCTTTCCTCTTGACTCCATTGAGATCTATTTCAAGAGAGGAAAGCTTTGAGATATCCAAAAGACTTGATTGAGCATTCAAGCAAGAGCTTCTTCGAGCCTAGAGTTCAGACCTGTTACCCTTGGAGATTTGGCATCTCCTAGCCGGTTAGGCGTCGTTGAAGAGCTCCAACTTGTGGATTCGACTCCAACAGTTTGTGAAGGTTTGGGGATCACCTCAAGATCCACCACGAGTGATTGAGTAGATCCTAAGTGGACGAGGCTCAAGGAGAAAAAGGTGAAGACTGTGTGTCTTCGGAGCTAAGTGCCCAGCCTCTCCAAACGAAGACGTAGAGTTGTTGCCAACAACTTGAACTTCGGGTTATATCTTTGTGTCCTCGATTCTTGCTCTTTACTTTGCGTTATTCTTCAATTGAGCTAAATCCTGTTTGCCTCTTATTGCTTCATCTCTAAACTGCTTCACCCTCGCATGCTAAGCAACTAATTTGTTAAAATTTGATAATCTCCTATTCAACCCCCCCCCCAAGTCGATAAACCTCGATCTTTCAATTGGTATCAGAGCAAGGTCTCCTCTTTGCTACTGATCTGGTTTAACCACCTAGGAGAAAGGTATGTCGACTTCCGGGAACTATAGGAGTTCTTCGCATAGACCCCCTTATGAGATACTGTGAGATCACGTTGTCAATATATTATCGGTATCTTCTCATAATGTGTTAACGTTTACTTGCATCCTTAGACCATGAGAATATCGTAAACCCGGATACCAGATGGTTGCATTGGGGTCATCAAATGTTACTCCGTAACTGGGTAATTATAAAGGTGACTTTCGGGTACACTGGAAAGTACGCCGTGGTTCTAGATATGTCAAGACTGGGATTTGCCCCTCTGGCAATGGAGAGATACACTCTGGGCCCACTCAGTATTACGGTGTCCAGCATCGCCTGGCCAGGTATAGTGACTAAAGGGTTAGTCACGGGGATACCAGAATACGGAAATGAGAAAAGAGTACAAACCGGTAACGAGGATAACTAGGTATGGTGATCAAGGAGTTGATCACAGGGATACCGATAAAGTCTCGCCTCGGGTTGTGTAACGTATCGTGAGGCAAAATGAATTGTATGTGACAATACAAGGTTCGCTCGATAAAGATCTTCGATGATATGTGGGAGTCGTTATGGGTGACCAGATCCCGCTGATGATTATTGGCCGGAAGGTGTTCCGGACATGTCCACATATGCTCGAACCTATAGGGTCACACGCTTAACGTACAGTGACATTTAGGAATGCTACGATTTCATGGAGAACGAGAGAGAAGGGTTCCAAAAGTGTTTCGGAGGATCTCGGAAGTGTTCCGGGAGGTCCCGGAGTGTTCCGGTGATGTCCGGAAGTGGTTTGGAAGGGTCAGAAGGTTCTAGAAGGTTCAGAAGCTTCCGGAAGGTTCTAGAAGGTTCGGAAGCTTCCGGAAGGTTTAGAAGGTTCCGGAGTTTTCCGGAACATTTTAGAAGACCCCTGCTGGTGGAGTTGGACTCCATCAGGGAGTCCCTAGTGGAGTTGGATTCCATTAGGGAGTCCCTAGCGGAGTCGAACTCCTCCTTCCCAGCCTAGCTGCCCCATCCCCTTTAAATAGAGGGGCAGGGCACACCAGGGAGGCATCCCAAGCAGCCCTAGCCGCACCTCCCTGGCCGGCGCCCTCCCCCCTCTCTAGTTGGCTGCGGCCTCCCCTTCCTCTCTCCTCTAGATTGGATCTAGTATAGCTGCCAGCACGCTGCTGCTATTCCATCTCGTGGATTCCCGCTGCTCCTAGTGTGCTGGTCCACACATTGCCGCGGTGTTGCTGATATCGTACGCGTGGATACCGTGGAGACGTCGTACACTTCGGCGTTCGATCAGGCGAATCTTCGCGAGGAGAACACTCTCGCGGCTGGGAGGTATAACCTAGCTGCGGGAGTCGGAGGACTTCATCGACATCATCAACTTCTCCGCTACGTTGACGTGATCGTTGAGGGTATGATATCGTTATCTACACCTCGATAGTGTTTCTTGGTTTGGTTTGTTCACGGTAAAAATTTTGTTTTGCGTAGCACGTTCCCCAACATGAAACTGACAAGAAGAACAAGCAGCTAAATGCCCAAGCCTGTGACATTCTCTTCGGCGCACTCAACGATGATGAGTTTGGAAGAATCAGCACTCTCAGAAGCGTGAAGAAGATCTGGGACACGCTTGAAGAAGTGTATGAAGGCACTGAGTCAGTCAAGGACTCCAGAACCGATGTTCTTCGAAGCCAATTCAATCGGTTCAGAGGTTCAGATCAAGAATCAGTCCGAAGCATCTACTCAAGACTCACAACCATCACAAATGAGCTTCGAGGACTTGGTGCAACGGACATCACCGACACTGTCATCGTCAAGAAGCTTCTCATGTCTCTTGATGAAAATATGACACCTTGTGCACCCTTATTCAAGAAAGAGCAGACTTCAAATCTTTGACTCCTTCTCAAGCTCTTGGAAAACTTAATGCTCATGAGATGATCATTGAAGAAAAGAAGGAGCTACACTCCACAAGATCAGGCCCTCAAAGAAGCATAGCTTTGAAGGCCAAGAAGACTGAGACTACATCTGAAGAAGAACCTGAAGAATCCAGTGATGAAGCTGATGACATAACTTCACTAGGGAAGGACATGGCCCTTTTGGTCCGAAGATTTAATAAGTTCCAAAAGGGTGGAAGATTCAAGAAGTATGACTTGAGGAGAAAAGGAAGCTCCTCCTCAAGAGAGCCCAAGAAGAAAAAATGCTATAAGTGTGGGGAGACCGGCCACTTTATTGCCAACTGTCCTCTCTACAAGAAAGAGAAGAGAAAAGAGAAAGGTTACAAAGGAGAGAAAGATGACAAGAAGTAGAAATTTCACAAGGAGCATTACTCCAAGACAAGCCACTACAAGAAGAACAAGTACAAGGCTAAAGCATATCTTGACAAGGAATGGGATTCAGATGCCAGTGATTCTTCAAGCTCCGAACCTTCTTCCTCGGACTCCAAAAATGGAATGGCGGGACTCGCTTGGTCTTCACCGATAAAGGCAAGGTCAATCTTTGACATGCCAAGCGACAACGAGTCTCCCACTTGCCTCATGGCTAAAGGGTCCAAGGTAAGCGCAAAATCTCCTAACTATGATGATAGTGATGATGATCTTATGAGTGAAGAGCTAGCAAACATAAAACCTAGTTATAGAAAACTAGCTAAAACACTTATGGAACAAGAAATCATTCTTGAAAATCAAGAAAGTTTGCTTGTCGATGAGATGGAGAAAAATAAGGAATTAACTAGTGAGTTGAACAAACTCAAGTCAAAATACCTTGAACTCACCAAGGCTCATGAATCACTAGTAGAGGACCATGAATCTCTAATAGAAGATCATGAAAAACTTGGTCTTGAATGCCTTAACAAGAAGCAAGACCTTGAAACTCTAAAAGTGGTTCATGAAGAACTTAGGTGTGAAAATGATTCTCTCATCGCCAAAAAAATTAGTGAGAATCAAGAAGGTTTCAATCCTCCATGCTTAAAATATATTACATCATCCAATGCCATGCCTTCATTTAGCAATGTGCATTCAGATTCTTCATCTTCAAATGCTATTGCAGTCTCTTGTTCTTTTAACACTCCATCTATGGAGACCATAGCTATTATGAATGAGAATGCTAGGATGAAGACTCTTCTTTAGGTTGGTTTCTTCAAGTGCTGTAAAGGAAGTGACTCCCTGAGAGAGCTTCTTAGTAAGCAATTGATGAACTCAAAGAAGGAAGGGTTAGGCTTCATCCCAAGCTACAACTCCGATGGGTCAAGGTGGAGACCTGAACAATATCCCAAGACCAAGTGGGTTCTTGGAAGAGGGAAGAACATCAAACTTACTCATTACAATGGTTATGCTCGTAATGATTATGCATCCATGCATGCTAATTTTGATGCTAACTATAAAATTGCTAAGACCCAAAAGGGTAGAGTGTATGCTAAGTACGTTGGACACAAGATTAAAGATGTAGTCCCTTGCAAGACCATATGGGTACGCAAAGATCTCATCACAAATCTTAGGCCCAATGTACTTGATACATCTAATAATGCCACAACCGCTAACATCTATAGACCCAAGAAGATATGGGTACTTAAAAGAAACTAAGTTGCATTGTAGGGCTACGTCTCCAGAGGACGAGAATGGGTGCTTGACAGTGGATGCACCGATCACATAACCGGGGACGAAAGCATGTTCGATGAATTCACGCCAAATGCTTCACCCACTCGAAGCATTACATTTGGAGACAACGGCAAAGGAAAGGTAATGGGATTAGGTAAAGTTGCTGTATCCAAGGACAAATCTATTGCAAATTTTATGCTTGTTAAGTCCCTTGGATTCAATCTTATGTCCATTGCTCAACTAACCGATCTTGATCTTAACATATTATTTACTAAAATTGATTGCCAAGTGTCTAAAAGCGATGACCAAACCTTAGTCTTCAAAGGAGTAAGAAAAGGTAATCTATACCTTGTTGATTTCTCTAAAGGTCCTCAAGTGACCACTTGTTTAATTGCAAAGTCTTCAAAAGGTTGGCTATGGCATCGAAGACTTGGACATGTAGGAATGAGGAACCTCGACAAATTGGTCAAAGGTAAACATATCCTTGGAATTACTAACGTATCTTTTGAAAAGGATAGACTTTGTAATGCATACCAAGCCGGGAAGCAAGTAAAGTCGAACATCCCTCTAAGACCGTCATGACAACGACAAGTCCTCTTGAGCTTCTTCACATGCACTTATTTGGTCCAAACACATACAAGAGCTTCGGAGGTAACGCCTACGGTCTTGTGATAGTAGATGACTTTACTAGATTCACTTGGGTATATTTTCTTGAGGATAAAGCTAGGACCCAAGAATGATTCAAGAGATTTGCAAGAAAAGCACAAAATGAATTCGAGTTAAAGATGAAGAAAGTGCGAAGCGACAACGGGACGGAGTTCAAGAACACAAATGTAGATGACTTCCTTGATGAAGAAGGCATCAACCATGAGTTCTCCGCCACCTACACGCCTCAACAAAACGGTGTTGTTGAAAGGAAAAATTGAACCCTAATCGAGATGGCGCGTACAATGCTTGAAGAATACAACACATCAAGCAGATTTTGGGCGGATGCCATCAACACCGCATGCCACGCCATCAATCGACTCTATCTTCACAAGTTTATGAAGAATACATCATATGAGCTACTAACCGGTAACAAACCAAATGTTGCATACTTTTGTGTATTTGGATCTAAATGCTATATTTTAGATAAGCACTGCACATCTAAATTTGCTCCAAAATCACACGAGGGTTTCTTTCTCGGTTATGGCTCAAGTTCGCACACTTACCGCGTCTTCAACAATTTCACACGAAAAGTTGAAGAAACGGTGGATGTGCAATTCGATGAGACTAACGGCTCCCAAGTAGAGCAACTGCCAAGTGTTGCAGATGAGCTCATCCCCACTGAAGCATTGAAGAATATGGCTATTGGGAAAGTAAAGCCAATTGAAGTCAAAGAAAGCACTTCATCTCTAGATGTCATGCCACCTTCCTTAAGTCAAGATCCTCAAGAGGAAAGTGATGACACTGAAGCAAATGCTGAAGATGAAGCTCAAACAAGACTTCAAGTTCAAAGTGGTCCACATCACCCATGACTTGCGAAGCAAATCCAAGACAGTCATCCCGTCGACAAAATTATAAGCGACATAAACAAAGGTCCACAAACTCGCTCACGTGCTAGACTTTCAAATTTTTGTGAGCACTACTCGTTTGTGTCTTTCTTTGAAACCAACTAGGATCAACGAAGCTATGGATGATGAAGGCTGGGTGATTGCGATGCAAGAAGAGTTGAATAACTTCGAACGCAACAAGGTGTGGACACTAGTTGATATACCAAACCCCAAAGAGCACAGCGTCATAGGAACGAAATGGGTATTTCAGAACAAGCAAGATGAAGATGGTCAAGTGGTGCGTAACGAAGCACGTCTCGTCGCCCAAGGCTACACGCAAGTGGAAGGTTTGGACTTCGGTGAGACTTATGCACCCGTAGCTAGATTAGAAGCTATTAGAATCTTGCTAGCATATGCAAATCATCATAATATCTTGCTATATCAAATGGATGTTAAAAGTGCATTCTTAAATGGTGAAATTGAAGAATTAGTGTATGTTGAACAACAACCCGGTTTTGATGACCCAAAATTTCCAAATAGTGTATATAAACTTCATAAGGCAGTATATGGACCCAAACAAGCTCCTAGAGCATGGTATGAGTGTCTTAAGAAATTTCTACTTGCTAAAGGATTCAAAACTGGAAAAATTGGTTGCACACTCTTCACTAAAATTATGGATGGTGAACTCTTTGTATGCCAAATCTATGTGGACAATATTATCTTCGGATCAACTAACCACAATTTCAGCAAAGAGTTCGGAGAAATGATGGCCGAAAAGTTTGAGATGTCCATGATGGGAGAGTTGAAATTCTTCCTAGGTCTTCAATTGAAGCAACTCAGAAATGGAGTCTTCATCTCTCAAGAGAAGTACATAAGGGACATGCTCAAGAAGTTTGACATGGAGAAAGCAAAGGGAATGCGTACTCCAATGCAAACGAACGGCCACCTCGACCTAAATGAAGACGATAAATCCGTTGATCAAAAGGTATACCGTTCTATGATTGGTTCCCTGCTTTATCTTTGTGCATCTAGGCCCGACATCATGTTAAGTGTTTGCATGTGTGCACGGTTTCAAGCAGCTCCTAAGGAGTGCCACCTCACGGCTGTTAAGAGAATTCTTCGATATTTAGTCTTCACTCCCAACTTAGGGCTGTGGTATCCCAAAGGGGCTAGTTTCAATCTTGTTGGATATTCGGACTCGGATTATGCACGAAACAAGGTGGATAGGAAGTCCACCTCCGGAACATGTCAATTCCTAGGTAGATCGTTCGTTAGTTGGTCTTCCAAGAAACAAAACTCTGTTTTTCTATCCACCGCCGAAGCTGAATACATATCCGCAAGTGCTTGTTGTGCTCAATTGTTGTGGATGAGGCAAACTTCGAAGGATTATGGGATTAAGATAAATGAAGTGCCTCTTTTGTGTGATAACGAAAGCGCAATCAAGATAGCCAATAACCCAGTTCAACATTCACGCACAAAACACATAAATATCCGTCATCACTTCATTAGGGGTCATGTTGCAAAAGGTGATATTGTTATTAGCCATGTGAGAACGAATAAACAACTAGCGGATATCTTCACAAAACCCTTAGATGAGCATAGGTTTTGCGAGTTGCGTAGTGAGCTAAATATCTTAGATTCTCGAAATGTGACTTGAAACCATGCATACATGTTCATGTCATGACTTGATGTTGGTGCTCTAGATATGAACACATCAAGGGTAAGTATAATTCTCTCAATGAATATATACATCTAAGAATGTGAGAAAAGAAACATATATGCTAATTGATGAATATGATTCATAGAACCCTCTTCACAAAATTGATATGTGGTTCTAAATCAATACATTCATACATGGTGGCTTCAAACCACCACATTTGATATGGATCTTATCTATCCTTGATCTTAGTCCTATTGTTCATCCAACTTATAGCTCATTTTCTTCTGTTGGTATTTCTCTAAGTGGATGACAAAGGATCCTAACCTCAGATCTATCTAAACCTTATCTAAAGTCTTCATGCTATTCTTCACAAGTGCACTGTTGAAACTAATCTGGCACCACCGATTGTTCTTCCGGTGCTACCGAGATGAACCCCAGAGTCAGTTTCTTCTTTAAGGAAATTCTTTAGTTGTTCCGGTTCTTCACTCCTGGCATAACCGAAAATCATCTCTGTTATGACTCTAAAATCTTTGAAGAATTATGAGTCGTCCTCCAGTACTTGATTCCGGTGCTACCGAAATTCATATTTCGGCACAACTGGACTTTGAGGACTCTCAACGGCAGATCCGGTTTCTTCGCGAACCGCATCTCCAGCTCTTCCGGGAAACAAGGGTATAAATAGACCCAAGTTCTCTTCCAAAATGTTTGAACTTCCACAGAAACCCTAAAATCCTCAGTGCCACCGCTGTTCTTCATCCGACCGATCGGAACCACCGTGATCGACGCTCAGACTCACCACCGTCGCTGGACTTCTTCACGTCCGCCGTTGCCGTAGCAACACCGCCACTGCCAAGTTAGGGCACGGCAGTGGAACCCGCGACCTCCTCTTCACATTTCTCGTCACGCGAGTTCAATCTCCACGGTACATTTTCCCTCCAAAATTCTAGCACCTGTCAAATCAAAATATCTTAGGATTTTTGCACGATTTTAGATTCCTTTCAATCTGTGCGCCTATCGGACTGGGTGGTTTGTTCTTCAACAGATCACGGCACAACCGATTTTCAAACCGGTAGTTCCGCGTTTGTGCTCTGCAATGCTGAAGCACAAGCCCAGCACTTCCGGAAGTGAAACCGGTTATACCGACTTTGAAGAAACCACTCATTCTTCAGCTAAAAACATTTTTCTTCAAAATTGTGTCTGCTGAAGTGCTCTTGTGACCTTATCTTCTCTATTCTTATCCCATATGCTTCATAGGTGTAATCATGAGTTCTGAACCAAGTGATTCTAATGCTGAAAGGAGCTATGATATTCAGATCAGTGATAGTGACCCCGATAGGGCCACTAGCAGGTCAAGGGAAAGTTCACCTCCTCCTCCTCCTTCTAAGAAATCAAAGTCTCAAGTTGGTTTTTCAGGAACCACAGACAGAAGAAAGCTACAAAATAAGGCATATGAGGTGCCCACGGAACTGAAGATGTATACTCCTCCCAGGGAAACAGCCATGGAGAGGAAACACAGGCATCAGAAAATAAGAAGATACTGGGAGAAGCAGAAGAAAGAAGGCAAGTATGTTACTGCATATTGGAGAAATGTCTTTGAAGAAAAGGCTGCCAAACAGACCCCTGTCAAGTCCAAGAAACCATCTTCTTCAACCCTTGAAGAAATTAAGAAAAGGAAGGAAGCTCCTAGAGTCTCACAGCCAACTCCTCAGAAGAAGCAATCCCCTCAACATCAAAAGACGAGGAAGGTAGTTGCCAAAATAAGTGAGCGTAGAGCCAAAACTCCTCAAAAGTCCTCCACTTCTAAGCCTCCTGTCACTCAAGCAACCCCTTCAGATTCAGATTCAGATATTGGAGATGACATCCCAATAGGGCTCAAGGCCACTCTAAGGATGAAAAAGGCTGAAGAATACTGGGAATCTGCCAAAGCTCAAAGGCTTGGCAAAGAGTTAGAGGCAAAAGAGCAAGCTGAAGGAGAAGCTTCAGCTGGCCCATTGACCATCTTCTCTTCAGAAGAATTGGCCAAACAGGATGCCTTAGCCCTAGAGAGGCTAGCAATTTATGAAGAAGCCAGAAAGAGTCAAGCCAAGCTTAAAGAATTTTACAAACAAAAGGAAATGAGAGAAGCTGAATTGAAGAAACTGAAAGCTGCTCAAGGCAAAAGCAAAGAAAATTTTCAAAGATATAAAACTCTCATAGCAGCGCAAGCTTCCGAAGAAGAATGGGGCAAGGCTCTAGCTAGAAGTGCCACTCTTGCTGGTATAAGAAAGCAGAAAGCAATTTCAGAGGCTGCTAAGTTCAGAGAAGAGAAAGCAGCAAGACTTGCAAAATCCTCTAAGCCTACGGGCATCATAGTCAGAGAACCTAAGCACCAGAAATCTTTACCTCCAAGAGCTCCCAGCTCTCCCTTGAGGCTCTCTTCACCACAAGCAAGTCCAGCAAGGACCTCTGCACCAGAAGAAACCCTAGCTGCTCAGGTTGAAGAACCTGCAGCACCAGTTGAAGAACAGGCTACAGCTCAAGAAGAGCAGCATGTAGCAACTTCACAAATTCCTCCAGCTCCATCCGCTGATATCCATATGGAGGAACCACAGGCTAAAGAACCAGAAATTCAGCCTGAAGAATGAGTCAAGAACCCTGAAGCTCAAGTTGAGGGTCTGACTGCTGAAGAGCCAGAAATTCACTAGGTTGAGGAACAACCAGCTCAACCTAAAGCAACAAGAGATGAACCATCAGTTCAACCAGCTGAAGAACAACCAGTTTAGTCTGAGGAAGTTATTGAAAAACAAGTAGCTGCTGCTGCTACTGCTGAAATGTCTGAATCTTCTGAAGCTCAAGGTCAAACTCAACAATATGAGCGAAGACTAAGAAAGCAGACTGTAACTCCTAGACCAACTACTCCAACCGCAAAGAAGAAGAAGGCTGATAAATTGCCTCCCAGGCCTAGTCAACGCACCAGATCCTCTCTGAAGAAGGCCAGACTTCATGAAGATGAAGAGGACATTGCAATAAGGGAGCAACAAAACATTGAAGACAATGCCACATTGATTGTGTTGGCTCCCACACAAAGGATTCCCAAACAAGGCAGAAGGCCTCAACCAGTTGTTGAGTACAATAAATTGTCAAATGAAGAACTCAGAGAAATCAGATGGGACATCAATCCCTATGAATTTGCTAGAGATGCATCAGATCCTCGATTTTGGGCTAGGACCCAACAGGACTTTTATCAAACCACTCTCTTCAAGAAAAATAGAATCTTCAAGCATCAATATGTGGACCCAGCTTATCTTCAAAGCTTATCTTCAGAAGCACAGATGCTTTGCACCTGTTCTGGATGCCCTCCGACAAGTAAACCTTGAAGAGCTTGTCACCTTTAAACAAGATTGGAATGAAGAGCTTATTTTTCAGTTCTATGCAACTCTATACATCTCAGGAAGTGAGAGTCATTCCAACACTCTGAAGATGGTAAAATTCATGCTGAAGATATCCTGCCTAAGGAAGGGTTGACTCCTCTGTACTATGAAGACAGAGAATTTGTCCTTGGCAAAATAGCTGATCTAACCTATGCTGCCAGGACTGTCCGAAGAAAGGGAATCAAGATGAGATTCATCACAGAGCAAGAAACCTACTCCTGAAAATCATGACCCATGTCCCCTTCAATGTGGCTGATTTCTTTGGAAATTTCATGTCAGAAGCTTTTGCAGACCACATCAAGTAGTTGCCATATGCCCCATATCTCATGAAGTTCATTCTTAATAAGACTGAGATTGCTTTCCACTGTGATTCAACTCACACCAAGTTCACACCAACTTTATATGAAGATCTGGTGAAGAAAGCAAAAGTTAAGGGCAAAGGCAAAGAACCTGCTGATCTTTTTACTCAAACCCCTGCACCTCAGGCTGGCGAAGAATGAGCTCCCTTGGCCAGTGATGATCCTCACTTTCATCATTCTGAAGGCCACTCTCAATCGCCTGAAGCGCCAAAGAGAGAAGAATCATCAAAGCTTGACCTCATTCTTCAAGAACTTCATCAAATGAGGAAAGAAAACAAGCTAGTCAGGCATGATCTCAACACCCTCTACAATCTGGCCATGGTGTCTCAAACAGCTGACAGGGAAGCCTTGAAGAGATCTTGGACACTCCTGAAGAAATATTACTCTGAAGAAGAGTTGGCAGCACAAGGCATCAAAGAAACCTATCCTCGGTGTGCCCATCCTCTTTCTTCAGTACATTACAGAGTCACTCCAAGTGCTTCAAACTACTCTGATCAGCCTGAAACAACCGCTACCTCACCATCTCAGGCCTAGGCTCAGCCTCCAGCTCCTCCAGGTTCTCCTCATGCTTCAGCCTCCGGTGCTCCTCCCTCGACCTAAGCCTTTTTGGTTCATTGATGCCAAAGGGAGAGAGATCACAAGGAGGAAGATATAAAGGGGGAGAGTGAAGATATTTAAGGGAAGAGTTCAAAAGAAATTGAAGATCTTCACAAAGCCAACAAGAAGAAGAAGAAGAAGTCTAGGATAGAAGAGTTACAAACCTTGCTTCTTATTTGATTTATGTATTGGTTTGTAAACTCTAAATTGGTGATCTTTTGTGGTTGACACAATTTTCTGTCATATACTCTGATCCATCATATGCTCATCTAGTATGCTCTGATCTATTACTATTTATATGCTCTGATCAAATTGGTATTTATATCTTACATCTTAAATGATCATATGCTCTGATCAAATTGCTCATCATATACATATTCATGTCCTCTGATCATCACTTGTGCATTATTCCATTAATGATTACTCTTATACAATGCACTTCCACGGGTTCCTAGATATAGGGGGAGCTCCTCAAAACTCTTCAAAGATGTGCACTTGCATTTGAAGCAATATTTAAATAGTACACATATTTAGGGGGAGCTATCTCTACATCGTGGAACTCAAAACACAAATCTTTATATCTTTTGTGAGGCTTTAATCGGGTTGTCATCAATCACCAAAAAGAGAGAGATTGAAAGTGCATCTAGAGCCCCCTGATGGGTTTTGATGATTAATGACAAACGATTAAGGGACTAATGGGTTACTAAGTGTATTCAGGTGTATAGTCCCCAAGTAATTGGTTTAACCAATGGATGTCGACCCCTAAAAAGTTGAAGATAAAGGAAGGCTTGGACCTAGAAGATTAGTGGTGATTTTCTAGTCTTTGATATGATCAATAGATCATTTGAGTCTATAGGACAAGCCTCCTATTAAGAGGGGTGAGAAATCTAAGTTAGAGGAAGAGTCTTCATGTGTGCGCAATCAAATCTAGGAAGACCTCTTTGAAATCTCTTTCTGAAAACAGACAGTGACTCTCGGTTGTACCAGTTTGAAGAATCGGTTGTACCAAGATTGACCTCTATTGCGAGGTTTGAAGACTCAGTCGTCTCAAGCCTCAAGGAGCTTCAATTGCGGCATGACCGGTCTTGAACCCGGTGCTGCCGAGAATGGCCTCTGTGTTGGAGAGTTAGGGAACCCTGCCACTTAGGGTTTGCCCTAGTTTCATATTCCAGAAATCGGTATGACCGGTTTGGGAGACCGGTGCTACCGGAATATGCTTCTATTGCCTAGACTAAGTCCTGTTCGTTTTGTCTTCGGTTGCACCGATTTTGTTTCTGGCTGCATCAAGAATCTTCTCTGGACTTAGGTCTTTTGCTGCCCTAGTCTAAGTCATATTCTGAGTTGTCTTCGGTTGCACTGGTTTCTGTATCCGGTTGCACCGGGAATCTCCTCTGAACTTAGGGCTCATTTCGTCTCAGACTAAGTCCCACATGTTTTGTCTTCAGTTGCACTGGTTCCGTTTTCCGGCTGCATCGAGAATCTGTTCTGGACTTAGGTCTTCTTTGTCAAGTGGTTTTACCGGGTTAAGTTTCTGGCTGGACCGTTTTTCTTCTCTATGAAGAAGAACGTGTCATCTTTTCTAGCCTCGGCTCAACCGCCTTCAAAGTCAGCACTACCGGTAATTGCTTCTGGAAATAGCTCTGATGAGCATATTCTTCAAATCTGGTGTGACCGTGTTCCTTCCGGAACTACCAGCTTTGTGATTGAAGTCTTTCGCTGTGCATCTGAAGTTCTTCAGATCTGACCGTTGGTTTGAATCCCGGTGCTTCCGGGTTTGTCTTCCGGTTGCACCGGAAGAGCATCTTTGTGCCCAACGACTCTTTTCTGCTGAACAGCTATAAATAGCCCCCGACCCTCTGTGGGTTCGGGAGGACACTTAGCGCAAAAAGAACCTTCTCTCACACTGTGTTCCCTTTCCTCTTGACTCCATTGAGATCTACTTCGAGAGAGGAAAGCTTTGAGAGATCCAAAAGACTTGATTGAGCATTCAAGCAAGAGCTTCTTCGAACCTAGAGTTTAGACCTGTTACTCTTAGAGATTTGGCATCTCCTAGCCGGTTAGGCGTCGTTGAAGAGCTCCAATTTGTGGATTCGCCTCCAACAATTTGTGAAGGTTTGGGGATCACCTCAAGATCCACCACGAGTGATTGAGTAGATCCTAAGTGGACAAGGCTCAAGGAGAAAAAGGTGAAGACTGTGTGTCTTCAGAGCTAAGTGCCCAGCCTCTCCAAACAAAGACGTAGAGTTGTTGCCAACAACTTGAACTTCGGGTTATATCTTTGTGTCCTCGATTCTTGCACTTTACTTTGCGTTATTCTTCAATTGAGCTGAATCCTGTTTGCCTCTTATTGCTTCATCTCTAAACTGTTTCACCCTCGCATGCTAAGCAACCAATTTGTTAAAATTTGATAATCTCCTATTCACCTCCCCTCTAGTCGACAAACCTCGATCTTTCAGCAGCTGATGCTCTCTCTAGGCAGTCTGATTCTTGTCTTGCTATTTCACTGGTGACACCATCTTGGGTGGAAGAATTAGAGAATAGTTACACCACTGATGCCAATTGTAAGGAACTCTTAGAACAACTCAGTCTTTCTCCAACCTCTAAACCACACTATACCTTACATGCTGGGATTCTCAGATATAATGGTCGATTGGTGGTGGGAGATGATATTATGCTGAGAAATAAGTTGATACACTCTTTACACTCCTCTGCTGTGGGTGGACACTCAGGTATGCGAGCAACCTATCACAGAGTCAAACAACTTTTCTATTGGCCTAAACTGAAAGCAGATGTTGAACACTTTGTTATGGAATGTCCTGTGTGTCAGCATAGTAAAGCTGAACACTGTCAGTATCCTGGGTTACTTGATCCTTTGACTATACCTGATATGGCTTGGACCCATATTTCTATGGATTTTATTGAGGGGTTACCAAAATCACAAGGAAAAGATGTTATTTTAGTGGTCGTAGACAGACTAACTAAATATGGGCATTTCATTCCATTATCCCACCCTTACACTGTCAAGTCTGTAGCAAATGCCTTCATCGACAATATTGGTAAATTGCATGGAGCACCTGTTTCAATTGTTTCTGATAGGGACCGAATATTCACCAGTCAGTTGTGGCGCGATATTTTTAAAACCTTGCAAGTGGACTTGCGTTACAGCACTGTTTATCATCCACAAAGTGATGGTCAAACTGAAAGACTCAATCAGTGTGTCGAATCTTATTTGAGATGTATGGCATTCTCTAAACCTAGGAAATGGCTTTCTTGGCTACCTTTAGCGGAGTGGTGGTATAACACCACATACTACACTACCCTCAAGATTAGCCCTTTCCAAGCACTATATGGTTTTCCTCCACCTCTTATTACTGAAGTAGCCATCCCTGGCCCTGTTGACTTGGACACTAGAGACTTTTTGGCAGAAAAGCAACAGATGCTGCAAACTTTGAAAAATAATCTTGCTCAAGCCCAAGCTAAGATGAAGAAGTATGCTGATCTGAAACGTTCTCCCAGGGAATTTTCAGTTGGTGATATGGTGTATTTGAAAATGCAGCCTTATCGATCAGCAGCTTTTGGGTTTCGCACTTCCCTCAAATTGAATAGCAAATATTATGGCCCATTTCAAATCATGGAACGCATTGGCAAGATGGCCTACAGATTGCAACTTCCAGTTTCAGTAGGTATCCATGATGTTTTTCACGTCAGCCAGTTAAAGAAACATGTTGGCCCTAATGCAGTACCTAGTGCTGATTTACCTTTGGTAGGCCCTGATGGTAAGATCAAGACTGAACCTACTTTGGTATTAGATACTAGAACTGTTCCAAGGAACCATCTGCCAGTCGTGCAATGGCTCGTTCAATGGCTGAACCTTCCACCTGAAGATTCTAGTTGGGAAGATGCAGATTTCATCAAGGCCACATTTCCATCCTTTTATTTTGCAACAATCAAAAGCTGGTTTCCCAATCTAGATGTTCCTTCAGGATAAGGAAGTTGTCAAGCGGAGGGGGGCTTGTCAGACCTGGAGCTCTGAATCACCTCTGAAGACCTGGAGCTCTGAAGATTGTTTCCCTTCAGACTATGAAGATCGAACGGTCCTTAATGAAGATGACGAATTAAAGGTGTAGATGTATTTTGGTTTCACCATATATTTTGTGTTTATCGTTCTGCTGTAAAACCAGACGGCTATATAAGTCTGAGCTGCTAGTCTTGTTATGATCGTTTCGTCTTCCTGCCTATTCAGTAGCGTAAGGTAGAGGTAAACCTAACTGATCTGTATGTAGGAAAACTACGTCCAATTAATCAATACAATTACCCTGTTTCTCTTTAATTTTCTTGTGAGAAACTCTCCCTTCTGATTGTGGGTTGTGAGAATCCTTTGAGATCTCACACGCATCCTGATGGGACTGCTCCTCACCCCCTTCGGTGGGGAACACATGGAGTACATCGGAAGAGGCCGCTGTGAATATGGGGGAGGTCAGCATCAGGGCGCAGGGCCGTCGGACACCCTGTCCCGAATCAACCGAGCCTCACTTCTCGGCGGCGACGCGGGTGAGGCCATATCCTCTACTCCCCCATCTTCCTTTCTCATGATCCGTGGGTAGGGGCCTTGAGTTGTTCGCGGAGAGGAAGCAGGTGTCCCCGTCCCTACCTTGCCACCACCTCAGACGGAGGAGGGCATCGGCTGGCCTAGGGCACCACTGTTTGCGCAGGGCGGAGCCCGACTGACCTGGGGTACTGCTGTCCCTGGCGTCTCCCATGATGCTGTTCAAGCACGGCCTCCAGAAGCTGTGTGTACTGGTAGCGCCACCAGATAGAGCACCTGCGGCATGCGGCTAACCTACCCACTACATGATCACCGCCGCGCCGTCTGACCACTTTTTTTAACAAAAACAGGGGTATGCCCTGGTTCCATTTGCATAGAATGAAACCAAATAGTTTACAGCTCAGGAACAAAGTAGCGATAACAAAGTATAGCTCAAACAGATAATGCATGTTGCACGCAGGCACAGAGCAGTCAAATTGATACTAACAGCCTATGGGAGTGCATCCTTCGAAGACACGTGCACAGACAAGATGTATTCTTCGACCGTAACCATGCGCCTAGGAGGTTTGCCACCTTGTTCATGCTTCAGATCTTGAAGCGTCAACCCGGATCTCAGGCAATGCATAAACATTCTCCTCGCTTCTTCTCCAGGAGTTGAATAAAGTGTTCGACAAGCCTTGTTTGAGCCTCCTTGCAGGGTAGACTCCAGCTTCTCATCAGGTTTATCATTGATGTCCATATGCCAGTCATGCCCAGCCAGATCTTGCCCTAAAAATAGAGCTCATTTCTTAAATTCCAAATATTTCAAGTGGCTGCAGAAGAACACAGGTTAACAGCAGCATTGGAGGCTTGTTTCCACAGACAGACAATGGAATCCCAATTAGTGCCAACAGATCTATTTAACATTTACACCATCGACCACATCTGTTGAGCAACTAAACAATCGAAAAACACATGCTGAATTGATTCAGGCTCATTACGAAATAAGCAAGAAGGATCTTCAACATCACGTCGTCTACTATGATATCTCTAGTCAGCACTTTGTTATTCACTAATAGCCATAGGAAGACATGTATCCTAGCAGGAATTGGGCAGCACCACAGGTGACTAGTGAGCCACCATCAATAACCACATGGTATAGAGACTGGACAGTATATTGGCCAGAGGATTGTAAACTCCACCTGGGAGAATCTTCCTCAGATGAAAGAACGATGTGTTGAATCATACTGACCAGCTCTTCCCGTAGAGATAATTCTCGGAGTAGCTCATCTTCTACAGGTGAGCTTGAGATCAATCCCATCCATCCCACATAGCAGCTATAATGACAGATTTTTCATTCACAATTTCATAGAGATCCCAGAACCTAGATGCAAGAGTGTGGTCCCCAAAACACTTATCTTCCCAGAACAACACACTTCTGCCATTACCAACTTGCCACACATACCCAACTTGGCAGCTTGGCAAGCCCACAAGACACCTTTCCAAAAGGTGAATCAGAGTGATGTTTGGACCACAAGACATTAGGTCTAAAAGGACCATATTTAGTGCAGATCAACTGGTGCCAGATTTTCCTTCATCAGTGAAGAATCTTTTAATCCAGGAACTGAGTAAACAGAGATTCAAAGCTCTGAGATTTTGGACATCTAAGCCTCCAAAAACTTTTTTCCTGCAGACTAGCCCCCAATTGGCTAAATGATATTTGTGCTTTTTATCTAAATTATCCCAGAAAAAGTGGCTCATTTGTGAGTTTATCTCCTTAATGGCCCATTCGGGGAATTTAAGAAAAGAAAGCAGGTAAATAGGGATGTTAGCAATGCAAGATTTCAATAGCACCAGCCTACCCCCATAAGAGAGTAGATTTCCTTTCCAACCAGTAATTCTTTTGATAATCTTATCAATCACTGGCTAGATATCTTCCCTCCTAAGCTTATCAAAATGCAAAGGTATGCCCAGATACTTAAAGAGAAAAGACCCAAGCTTGTAGCAGAAAATCTGAGCATAAATCTTAGCTTGGGAGATATCCATATTCAGTCATGAGGTCACTTTTATGGTAATTAATCTTCATGCCAGAAAGATTCTCAAAGCATCTAAGGTGCTGTTTGGTTGGGCTTCCAGCAAACTAAAGAGGAGAACGAACAGGTGGTGACGGTGATGGTAGGTGTGGCACAGGTTTTCATAGATAAGTTGGAAGTGTCTACATCTCCCTGTACTCCACCTGCTCAATAAAAAAACTTGTGTTTTTAGTTAGTACATGAGTATTTGTATGAAATTCCCGTGCACAAGCTAGTTGGTAGGACTTGTCGGGTGCTTGGTGCTAAGTGATCCTGACAATGTATGACCCTTAGTACTTTAGCTTCCCTCCTTGGCCCAAATCAGAGGACTTTGTTGCTTACCGGAAAGTTTAGTCAGTCGGTCTTAGGTCTAAGTTGAGCAGAAGGCTCCGTGGCCCTCGAGCACTCATAGACGCAGTAAGAAACCTTCCTGTGTCCCGCAAGGTTGCAGCTCAGAACCCCTTCCCTTCACGAGGGAAAAAACGTAAGCACTGATGTGATACGCTATCGTTAACTACATAGTGCCCTATGCCCAAGCTAAATATGAATGCTATCTGAAATTCCCTTGCACCGGCTAGTCGATAGGCCTTGCTGAGGACTTAGCACGCGAGTGGTCCTGACAACATATGACGCTTCGTATTTCAACTTCTCTCCCTGGCCCAAGTCAGAGGACGTCACTGCTAACCGGGGAGTTTAGTCGGCTGGCCTTAGGTCTAAATCGATTGGAGGGCTCCGTGGCCCCCGAGCATTCATAGACACTATGAGGCACATTCCTCCATCCCGCGGGGTCACAGTTCAGAACCCCTTCCCTTCTTGAGGAGAAGAACTTACGTACTCGTGTGATATGTTGTTGTTAATCTTCTCAGTACCTTGTACCCGTCTAGCCCCCGACTGGCTATCGGAGAAGGAAACTCGAATAGGCAGTCAAAGAAAGAAATTGTTAACTGACTTTATAAACACGAATCTGGTCAAAATAATGTAGTTGCTCATGCTGCCCCCTTGGCCATAGACCTTTCTATTGATTCTCGTCGCCCAATGGCACTCCTTCCCGAGCGTGTCAGGGTGCACATGCTGGGTAGAGGTACTCAGAGCGGCTTACCACTGGTGTGCCTGTCTCACGGGTGCTGGGCATGTAGGTAAGGAGGGGACATGGAGGTACAGAAGGGTCAAGCAACCTTACGGGCAATATGAATAACATTTGTGTGAACTACTCTTGGTACTTACACATAGAACATCTGGAGCTGGTCAATGTTCTAGAGATAATTGAGGATTCATCCATCCTCCATGGACAGCCTAAATGCCCCAGGGCGGGTAGCCTCAACCACCACGTAGGGACCCTTCCATTTCGAGGATAGCTTATTGCTGTTGTTTTGGTTCTGAACGATTCATAGAACTAGATCTTTGACTTGTAGGGTGCATTTCTAGACGTTCTGGTCGTGGTAGCACTAGAGGGATTGTTGATATTTGGCTGATCATATTAGCACTTGAGTCCTCTTTTCCTCGATGTTTTTCAGGTCATCCTCTTGTTCGTGAGACTCGCCCTTGCCAACAAATAACTCGAAGCGAGGGGGGTGATTTGAGCTTTAGTCCATAAGGGAGCACGACTTCAGTCTCGTAGACTAAAAATAAAGGTATCTCATGTGTCGCGTAGCTAGCAGTGGTGTGGAGTGCCCATAGTATGGATGGGCTTTGGCGTGGGTAGAGAAGCGGATGAGGACGTGGGTCTTTATACCTGTCGCACGAGGTCGTTGGCACGCTGGACCTATCCGTTGCTCTGTGGATGGGCAACAAATGCAAAACAGATCTTGGTGCCATCTCCTCGTAGTACTCGATGAATGTCATGTGATACGGAGGGCTCCCGATCTTCACGATTTGGACAAGGGTATCTAGCTAAGCCTAGATGGAAACCTACCCCAACAACAAACTCCAACGAGAAAGCCTTTGGGAAACTAGGAACCAAATCAACCAAGCTCTCAATTGAATGCCACGTTTACCACTCGGAGGCACGCACCGATCCGTTCAATCCAAAGGAAAGAAAGGCCTAAGGTGGAACTCCCAAACTTAGAGGGATGAACCCTAGATTCGGAGCTAAGCTCACTTTTAGTCTTAACAATCAGTCTAATCTTGATTAGGGTTTGGGTACGGGTATTTATAACCCTAACTCCGTAACCCTTGAGGGCTAAGCCAAGTCCTTACATGGGCCTCGGCCCGTTACTGTGCGCAGACAGTACGCCCGGACATTCCGGGGTAACTTGTCTGGAATGTCCGGCCGTAGGGCCCGGACATTCCGGGGTAAGTTTTCCGGAATGTCCGGACGTCTTATTCAGTGGACGTCCGGGGGGTCGGAGTTGGCGCTCCGGGCAGGGGTCATCCGGAGTCTCCGGGTCTAGGGTCCGGAGTGTCCGGGCGTGGAGTTGGAGGGCGTTGTTCTCAACCACCCTCCCGGAGTGTCTGGGCTTGGTGCCGGAGTATCCGAACACCATCCCAAGAGGAGCACATTCCTGGCGGGGGATGTCCGGAGACTCCGGGCTCGCCCGGAATCTCCGGGTGTGTTGTGGGATCTCGGTGTCTCCGGGATTGAGTCATCCGGAATGTCCGGGTATCCTTGTCCGGAATGTCCGGACATGCTTCCCAGGCAGCATCCCAAGTCCTTCCTCCCCTTGGCGTCGCTCCACTTGGTCGTTCCTTCACATCTAAGCAAGCAAAGAGTTGAAGCATCAGGTAGTATACCATTCGACCTTAGATCAAGTGGGAAGGAGTCAAGGAATAGAAACACATCGTGTTGGATAGCCTTAGCTCAAGCTCTTGTCATTGGACCACGAGAGTTTGGAGGTGGACTTGGTGGATTGGAATGAGCCGTGGTATCTTCACCCTTGGTGCAGCAGATGTCCGCATCATTCCCCCCTTCTTGAAAAGGAGTCGACCTCGACTCCAAGTCATTGTAGCCATGGAAGGGTGAAAGGTCCGCGACGTTGAAGGTGTTGCTCACCGAGTACTTGTCTGGTGGAAGATCAATCTTGTAGGCATTGTCGCCGATGCGTTGAAGCACTTGGAAGAGACCATCTCCACGAGGCTTGAGCTTGGAGTTACGTTCTTCCGGAAATCGCTCCTTGCGGAGGTGAATCCACACAAGATCACCAGGATCAAACACCATCTTTTTCTTGCTTTGGTTGACTTTATTGGCGTGACGAAGCACTTGTTGCTCGATGGTGGCCCTTGTCGTCTCATGGAGCCTCTTGATGAACGCCGCTCGCTTGGAGGCATCCGTGTTGACTCGCTCATGTAGTGGTAGTGGAAGAAGATCGAGTGGTGTAGAGGGGTTGAAACCATACACCACTTCGAAGGGACTCAAGCTTGTGGTAGAATGCACCGCGCGGTTGTAGGCGAACTCCACATGGGGAATGCACTCTTCCCACTCCTTCAAGTTCTTCTTGATCATGGTGCGGAGGAGAGTTGACAAGGTGCGGTTGACGACCTCGGTTTGCCCATCGGTTTGGGGGTGGCAAGTTGTGGAGAAGAGAAGCTTGACTCCCAACTTGGCCCACAATGTCTTCCAAAAATAGCTGAGGAACTTGACGTCGTGATCGGAGACGATGGTCATGGGCACACCGTGAAGCCTCACAATTTCCCTGAAAAACAAATTAGCAACATGTGAAGCATCGTCGGTCTTGTGGCAAGGAACAAAATGTGCCATTTTTGAGAACCTATCCACAACCACAAATACGAAATCCCTCCCCGTTTTGGTCCTAGGCAATCCTAACACAAAGTCCATGCTAATATCCTCCCAAGGTGCACTAGGAACAGGAAGTGGAGTATAAAGACCGTGAGGGTTCAGTTTTGACTTAGCTTTGTGGCATGTAATGCATCGTTGGACGAATCTCTCCACATCTCGTTGCATTTTCGCCCAATAGTAGTGGTTGGACAGCATCATGTAGGTCTTATCCCTCCCAAAGTGTCCCATCAAGCCGCCGCCATGTGATTCCTGCAAAAGTAGCAAACGCACGGACGACTCAGGGATGCATAGTTTGTTAGCTCGAAAAAGGAAACCCTCATGCACATGATATTGGTCCCAACCCTTTCCTTCTCTACAATTAGCAAAAGGGGAAGCAAACTCAGGGTCATTAGCATATAAATCTTTCAAGCACTCTAAACCCAAAACCTTAACTTCAAGTTGATTCAAAAGGGTCATTTTACGGGAAAGAGCATCCGCCACTACATTCTCTTTACCCTTTTTGTATTTGAGTACATAAGGGAATGTTTCAATGAATTCGACCTATTTTGCATGCCTACGGTTCAATTTAGCTTGGCCCTTAAGATATTTTAATGACTCATGATTGGAATGAATAACAAATTCTTTTGGCCAAAGGTAATGTTGCCATACTTCAAGAACACGAACCAAAGCATACAATTCTTTGTCATAAACCGGGTAATTAAGTTGAGCTCCATTCAATTTCTCACTAAAGTAAGCGACCGGTTTGCCTTCTTGCATGAGTACACCCCCTATACCGATCCCACTAGCATCACATTCTACTTCAAAGGTTTTAGTGAAATCCGGTAAAGCAAGTAAGGGTGCCTTGGTTAAGCGTTTCTTTAACTCTTGAGAAGCATTCTCTTGAGATTACCCCCACATAAAAGGAACATTCTTTCTAGTTAATTCATTCAAAGGAGAGGCAATAGCACTAAATTCTTTGACAAAGTGACGGTAGAAACTTGCTAGGCCATGAAAGCTACGCACTTGACTCACGTTGATAGGGGTAGGCCAATTTTTAATTGCTTCAATTTTAGATTCATCTACCTCTATGCCATGAGTAGAGACGACAAAGCCTAAGAAAACAAGCTTCTCCGTACAAAAGGTGCATTTCTCAAGATTAGCAAATAAACGTTCATTCCTAAGCACTAGTAGAACTTGCTTAATGTGAGCAACATGATCATGCAACGTTCTACTATATATGAAAACGTCATCGAAGTAGACTACCACAAATTTTCCAATGAATTAGCGCAAGACATGATTCATTAGGCGCATAAAAGTGCTAGGAGCATTGGATAAACCAAAAGGCATGACAAGCCACTCATATAAGCCAAATTTGGTTTTGAAAGCAGTTTTCCATTCATCTCCTTCATTCATTCTTATTTGGTGATAGCCACTCTTCAAGTCAATTTTAGAGAAAATAGTTGCGCCACTAAGCTCATCTAGCATGCCATCTAAACGAGGAATGGGATGGCGATAACGCACGGTGATATTATTGATGGCTCGGCAATCAACACACATGCGCCAAGATCCATCCTTTTTGGGGACAAGAATGACAGGAACGGTGCAAGGACTTAAGCTTTCACGAACGTACCCCTTGTCAAGTAGCTCCTGTACTTGACGTTGTATTTCCTTAGTCTCCTCGGGGTTGGCGCGGTAAGGCGGCCGGTTGGGAAGAGGCGCTCCTGGGATGAGGTCGATGCGGTGCTCGATGCCTCGAATAGGTGGAAGGCCCGCCGGGATCTCATCGGGGAAGACGTCCACGAATTCCTGCAAAACACGAGACATAGCTAAAGGAAGTGGAGGTGAGTCGTTAGTCAAAGCAACTACATCTTTGTATACAAGTATAAAGTGTAGCGTAGGTGGGTCATTCCTCACTCCTCTCATCTCGGATTTGGTGGCTAGCATCACTAAGCCTCTACTCTCTTCCTTGCTCTTTTCTCTCATTTTGGGCTTGTGGCTCTCACCGAATGGTGGAATTCACTCAAGGTAGTGCTCTCTCGCTCACTCCTCTTCTTCTCTTCTTGAAGCCTTGCCAACTTCTGAGCATTGTCGACGATGATTTGGCTTGGTGTCATAGGTCGCAGCACAAACTCCTTGTGTTGGCACCGGAAGATATACTCATTGGTGTGCCCGTCGTGGCACGCCGATCGATCATATTGCCATGGGCGGCCCAAGAGGAGGTGGCATACCGTCATTGGCACCACATCACACTCCACGGTGTCTTGGTAGGCTTCAATCTTGAAGGCGACTTGCACCATGTGTTGTATCTTGACAGTGCCACTATCGCTCAACCATTGCACATGGTAGGGGCGATGGTGCTTCTTGTACTTCAAATTGAGCTTGGAGCATAATTCTTGACTCGCCAAGTTGTGACAACTCCCGCCATCGATTATCACTTTGATGGTTTTGCCATCGACTGCGGCCTTGGTTTGGAAGAGATTGCATCGTTGCTCGGGTTCATCTTGAAGCTGGACGGTGAGGATCTTCTTGGTGATGATGAGGGATGGTCCCGACTCGGTCTCGCAATAGATTCGCTCTTGTCCATCTTCATACTCTCCCTCTTGCTCAAGCCTTGCTACCTCATGGATAGCATCAATCTCGTCTTCGCTTGCTGACTCATATTCGCCCTCTTCAGTGATCAACATAACACGTGCATTGGGGCACTCTCTTTGCATATGACCACGTCCTTGACACTTGAAGCATACAATGTCACGGGTCTTGCCTGTTGAAGCCATTGAGGAAACATTGCTTCGAGCTGGGGCATCCTTTAAAGATGAGGTGGTAGGACAACTTGGGTTTGACCATTGGCGCACGCTTGTACTTCCACCTCCCATGTGACCTTCTGACTTAGTTGAAGTTGGTCTTGGAGCAAACTTAGCACTCAGAGTGGGGCGAGGAACAACCGTCGTGGCACGTGAGGCGTAAGGAGTGGAACGTGCGGCATATGTTGTAGACTTAGAGTAGCGGGCATCTTCTTGCACTTGGCGTTCGGCTTTGATAGCTTGATGCACTAACTCCACAACTGTGTTGTAGGGTTGGTAGTCGGCGATGCGCTTGATTGGATGGTTCAATCCGGCCAAGAAACGGGCCATAGTCTGCTCTTCAATCTCTTGGAAATTAGCTCGGATCAAGGCGGTTTCCATCTCCTTGAAGTATTCTTCAACTGTCCGACTACCCTGTGTGAGATCTTGAAGTTTCTTGAAGAGATCTCGCTTATAGTACTTGGGCACAAAGCGGGCCCGCATCTCTCTCTTCATCTCTATCCAAGACATGACCGGTTGCTCTCCATGTTCGCCTCGCTGATTTTGCACTTGTTCCCACCAAATAAGTGCATATCCATCGAACTCAAGTGAGGCCATAGCAACTTTCTTCTCTTCGGAGTAATTGTGCATCCGGAAGACCTTGTTCACCTTGAGCTCCCATGTAAGGTATTCTTTGAGATCCATTGCATCACCGGAGAACTTGGGCATTATGAACTTAAGCTTGCCAAACTTTTCTTCCCCATATCCTAGTGGACCCCTCTGCCGGTGTTCTGTATCCTCATCATGATAATTACGCCTTCTAAACCCTGGGTCTCTATCCGGGTATCTTTGATGTCTTCGGTCATTAGGCTGATGAAAGCTTGACCCTCCTTCTGAGGCACTTCCCTCATGCCCATCACGTCCTTGGTGGCTCCTTGCTCGCCCGTGGCTGTGTGGCCCAAAGGTTGGGTCTCGGGCTCTCGACGGAGAAAGAGGTGTCCGGTGTCTAGCTGTTCTTCGAACTTGGGCTCGCCGTGCTGCCATCTCAGCATCGGTCTCATCAAGAGGTTCTTCCTCTTCAATCTCTGCTTCAGGAATGCGGCCTCGAAGAGCTTGAACAACTTCCTGCACAATGCTTGTCTTCATTGATTCCATCTGCCGGGTCATATCATACCTCAAATTGTCCACAGTGTCATGGAGGCTTCGTTGGAGGGCCAAATGTTGCCCTCGAGTCACACAGTCTTCATTGCCACTCGCTTCGTGTGATCCTTCCCTAGACATGGTTAGCAATGCAACAAAGGTAGTGAAATATGTGGAAATTTGGAAATCTCTCACCTCACTTACCACCGAAGTCCTTGCTTCCTTGGATTGAAGGTTCGGAGGCCCTCGGAGGGTAAAAGTGTTCCTCAAGAGTTGGTTGAAAAAATTCCAAGTCCCAAAGCACTAACTCAACAAAGCTTTTAGTGGATCTCGGAAGGATTAACACAAAATACTAAGCAAAGTGGTGTAATGAGATTTTGTAATGATTAGTAGTAATCCATAATGAAACAATGCAATAAGAGTTGATCTCAAGGATATAAGTGAAGCACAAGACAACTCACATGCAAAGATAATGGGATTTGTGCAACCAAAGAAGTGAGCTAGTACAAAATGTTCCTAGCGAAGACTATAAGCTCGTGTTGCACAAATACAAGGAAAGACGCTAGCTCAATTGCAAAAGGTAGGGTTAAAGATTTGCACACTTGACTACCCTTCCTAATCGGATTTTCCTTCAAGCTTGCATTTCCCTGCAAAGGATCATTGGCATTGACTTGTTTTCCGTCTCTTTCTTTCTTCCCTTTTCTTTTCTTTTTTTTCTCTTTTTTTTTGTATGCCACGATCTTACAAGACTATCGTTGTTGATTGCTTGGGAAGAGCTCAACTAGATAGAACAAGTGCACAAAACCCTAGCAATCATCGAAGGGCTAGTCTTGGTAGGATCAAAGTCATCGCAAAAGGAGGATGTTGGTTCACAAAGGAAGAGAGCAAGATAGATGGTTATACCTCACTCGATGCAGTCTGCAATTGCTCTGTCTGGAGATTTCGGGGTAGATTACCCAGACACTCCGGTTGGGCCCGGAGATTCCGGGGTAGATTTTCCGGATACTCCGGGGCACGTCCCGAGAGAAGTGACTTTCGGCTGCTGCAAGCCGGAGACTCTGGGGTAGGCCAGATACTCCGGGTGTGCTGGGGTTTTCAGATTTGAAACAGGGGCGGCCCCAAAACCAATGAAACAGAGGGGAAAAATGAGGAATAGGCCAAGGCAACGCAAAGGAAGGTTAGATCAACAAATATAGCAAAGATCTAGTGGATCAAAACCAACCAAAACTCACCCAAAACTTCGAATCGCTTCAAGATTTCAAAACGGGCTTTTTTGTGGGGTTTTCAAAATATGTAAGAAAATCCAAAAGAAAGCTAGAAATTGGGGGGTAGAAGAAGAAAGGATACAAATCCAAATCGTGGAAACCTTGAGCTCTGATACCAAGTTGATACGGAGGGCTCCCGATCTTCACGATTTGGACAAGGGTAACTAGCTAAGCCTAGATGGAAACCCACCCCAACAACAAACTCTAACGAGAAAGCCTTTGGGGAACTAGGAAACAAATCAACCAAGCTCTCAATTGAATGCCACGTTTACCACTCGGAGGCACGCGCCGATCCGTTCAATCCAAAGGAAAGAAAGGCCTAAGGTGGAACTCCCAAACCTAGAGGGATGAACCCTAGATTAGGAGCTAAGCTCACTTTTAGTCTTAACAATCAGTCTAATCTTGATTAGGGTTTGGGTACGGGTATTTATAGCCCTAACTCCGTAACCCTTGAGGGCTAAGCCAAGTCCTTACATGGGCCTCGGCCCGTTACTGTGCGCAGACAGTACGCCCGGACATTCCGGGGTAACTTGTCCGGAATGTCTGGCCGTAGGGCCCGGACATTCCGGGGTAAGTTTTCCGGAATGTCCGGACGTCTTATTCAGTGGACGTCCGGGGGGGTCGGAGTTGGCGCTCCGGGCAGGGGTCATCCGGAGTCTCCGGGTCTAGGGTCCAGAGTGTCCGGGCGTGGAGTTGGAGGGCGTTGTTCTCGGCCACCCTCCCGGAGTGTCTGGGCTTGGTGCCGGAGTATCCGGACACCATCCCGAGAGGAGCACATTCCTGGCGGGGGACGTCCGGAGACTCCGGGCTCGCCCGGAATGTCCGGGTGTGTTGTGGGATCTCGGTGTCTCCGGGATTGAGTCATCCGGAGTGTCCGGGTATCCTTGTCCGGAATGTCCGGGCATGCTTCCCAAGTAGCATCCCAAGTCCTTCCTCCCCTTGGCGTCGCTCAACTTGGTTGTTCCTTCACATCTAAGCAAGCAAAGAGTTGAAGCATCAGGTAGTATACCATTCGACCTCAGATCAAGTGGGAAGGAGTCAAGGAATAGAAACACCTCGTGTTGGATAGCCTTAGCTCGAGCTCTTGTCATTGGACCACGAGAGTTTGGAGGTGGACTTGGTGGATTGGAATGAGCCGTGGTATCTTCACCCTTGGTGTGGGAGATGTCCGCATCATCATGCTTGAGAACTGAATGCCATTGTCAGTGATGATCCAACTTGGGATGTCGAATTTTTTCACAATACTTTTCATGATGAATTGTTTCACGGCTTTTGGGGTGATCTTTTGTAACATCCTGGTTTTCGTAAGTCTGATTAGCGTTTAAGTTATCGAATTTGAGTAAGTTTTAAAAAATTTGCTCGAGGTTGCGACATGTCATGCATCGTAAGGACCCGAAGTGGTAAACCTAGTCGGAGGCGACGTGAGAGAATGTAGACACAACTCGCGTTGCTGAGTTGTGTCGATTCTATCATACCACGTTGCTTACACTAGTAGGGTTATTGCACTCGCATACATCTCATACATTCCACACATTGTAGATAGATCATACAAACACATGTAAGTAATTGAATAATTAAACTTTATTCAATTGGAAGAATAACATTACAAGTATACTTTAATTGATTACATGATCCAAAGGGAAGAAATAATGAAAGAGTACAAATATAATTTTCGGATGTACAAGAATAAATGAAGAAGATTACATCATATGCATCTCTATCTATATAAGTATCTAAACCTTAATCTTCCATTCTCAATTAAACCCTAGTGTTGGAGGAGGCAACCTTGAAATGTTGGCACTCGTTGGACCTTCAGACATATTCGTCTGAGATCATCGAGTTGTACCAATTGCTGTAGGAGGCATAATGTTTTCAAAAACCTTTTCTTTTGAAATAGAGGTGGTCCCACCGGCACAGTTTCACCTAAACCTGTGAAATTAATCACGGGGGCAAAGTAGCACCGAAAGGCGGGACCTAAATAGTTTTTAGATTTAAAATAAGTTAACAAAATGTTTTGTTTCCAAAACTGTCCGAGGGCCACTTGGCTAAGACCCTCATTGGAGGAATCTAACATAAGTATATAGGGAGAAAAGGGATGAGAAGTAATAAAAATAGATTTTATTTTTCCTATACTACCTATCTACCTTGCCCCTATTGATTTTCTTTTAAAGAGGAAATTCTTTTAAAACCAAACAATTCGGATAAGGCATCAATCCATCGAAAGGATAAACCAGCAGCTCACATGTCTTAACCGAGAGGCAATCCATCTAGTGTTTATCCATCAGCCCACACTAGGGTCAATACTTAGCAAAGAAATATCCCAGCTCAGTACAGGATAAATCAGCTGAGAGGCAACAAGCAGGAGGTGGCATTCTTGCCACCGAAGGAAAGAAAGCCATACAAATATCCCTGTAGAATCAAGGCAACAACAGCAAGCCATAGCAGCCCATTGCCACCATCAAGACCACCATTTCCAGTAGCTAAACCGAGCAACCACCAAGCTTCAGGAGGCCAAGCTTAAGAGACCACCAGGAGATGGTCAAGTGGAGGGAATCAAGAGGAGGACCAACTAAAGCAAGAAAGGAGTGAGCCACCAGCAAGGCCAGCTAGACCATCATGAGCAAAAGAAGAGAGTAGGAGGGGAGAGGAACCCTCAGATTAGGTAATAATCGTCATAGGGCTTTTTGATCCTTAGGCAACTCTAGCGTCTGTTCTTACTAGATTTCTACCCTTTCCCTCCATTCTTCTTTTTCAGAATTAATCATCACTAAAAGAAGAATATACACATGTATACATCAAGATAGCATCTGTTCTTAACAGTCTTGGGCCTACACATATGCATTTCAATGTCAATAAGCTATAGATCAAATGCGGTATCTGTTCCTTCAGCTACTCATCCAACATATATGTAAGAAAAAGAAGAGTATCTGTTCTTTCAATTCAACAACCGATATCGATATATGCATTCATATAGAAATCAGAGAATGACTAAAATCAGGAAAGGACATGTTCTTATCAGATTTCCTTTTTTAGTTTTGGTCAACATAGAAATAATCATCATAGCAAATGCACCATCTGTTCTGTCTCAGATTAAGCAAAAATCAAGTGAAACATCTGTTCCTTCAGTTAAATAACTGATAATAGATACATGCATTCATGTAGAAAGCAGAGAATGATTAAGACCAAGTTTAATAGTATATGTTCTTTATCAATTTTTTTAAATACCCCAAACACATACATATGCATATGTATCAGCCATCAACAAAAGGATTAAAGCATGCAAAGCATTTCAGATACAAAGGCATCCTCCTTAACAACCCAAGATCAAGGCAGCATCTGTTCTTGTTGTTAAGTATCAAATAGGCATCGGTCTTTACCAAATTAACATGCCACAAGCATTAGACTTACTAGGTCACTTAGGAAATGTTGCATAATCAGGATTTTGTAGGCATATGTACACTGGAACAAGCAAACTAAGCATCAATTTGAGCCTTATTTGTGACCGTCAATCAACAAGACCAACACGTCCTAACCGAGTGGGATTCAGAAGGGAATTAGGAGAAAAGAGGGACAACAGTGCTTACCAGATGAGGAGGCCGACGGCATAGGCATATCCCCAACCTGCCACCGACGGGAGGCGAGCTAGGTGGAGCCCCGGCACTGCCGGTGCTACGACGCCGAAGCCACCGTCCCGGGCGGCAGCGAGGGCGGCGACACGGAGGGTCCGAGCCCTAAGCTCGTGGCGGCACTGACGGGCCACGGGGAGAGGGCAGTGCGAGGCGACGGTGGCCGAAGGGGCACCAGAGGCGGCGGTAGCGACATGCTGGGGGGAGGCGTAGGCGAGCAAACCAGGAAGGGGAACCGAGGAGACCCTCACCAGTGCTAGGTGTAGCGGTGGTGTCAGGCGAAGGGGGAAGTTGGAGTGGCAGCACACGAGGGGCAGAGGACAAGCAGCCAAGTGCGGGAGTGTGAGGCGCGGGGGCACCCTCACCGGAGTGTGAGCGGCGGCGAGGCACTAGGGAGAAGGAAGCCGAAAAGGCAGAGAGAGGAGGGGGCTTGGGGAGAAGCCAAATAGCCCAGGGGAGAGAGTGTGCAATGGATGACCGGGGGAGAGAAAGAAAAAGAAAGAAATGAGAGAGAAAGAAAGAAAAAGAGGAAATAAGGAAAGAGGAAAGAAAAGAAGAAAGAAAGAGAAAGAAAAAGAGGAGGGGGCTCGGTCAGGTGAGTGGCCGGGTGAAAAAGAAAAGAAGAGGGAGAAGAAGGGGACATCGGCTTACGTGTGGGCCCAGTAACCGATTTGACCCATCAATTGAGTGGACTTTGACCCTAGCCCATCAGCCCTAGACCAAAGTTAATATATCAACACATGTAAAACTACTTTCCGTAATTTTAAATTGAAGCTGGATTTCTAAGTTTGTCATAAAACCCTTTTTAGAAAAGCATAAAACCTAGAATAAATCACTCATATTCCCTCAGAAACACATGAATCATATGCCAGCATATGCATAAAATTGAATCCTACTCATCCTAAGAAGATATGTCATGCGCAGCAAGGCAAGCAGCCCCTTTGAACATATTGCAGACACCTACTATTTGCAAAGTGTTAGTTGTTTTCAAATTCGTTATCGCATGTGTTCAAATCCTACTTTCCGCTAAACAGAAACCCTATTCCTGTGCATAAAACTTACTTTGTCGCTCAATCAACTCCACCACCATCCCAACCTATCTAGAGTAGTGTAGTGTGCACCTTTATACTGCTTACTATGTTATTATTGCTTAGGCATGCTTAGACATGTAAAAATCATAATTCCCTGGGTGGCAGATGAATTCACACCATTGGATGGGTTACGTTGTAGGTGGGTGTTCACTAGGATGTGACTAATAACTTGCTTAATCATCATTGAGATAGATGAGAGGCCATGGCTGGGAGCATGGTGGGTTGTCTCGTTTTTCCGCAAGCACCGGTTCCCGATGTATATTGACCCAAGATTTACGTACTACTACACGGGTGGATTATGGGGCCACCCACAACTAAATAATTTGCCTGGACTTAGTGTATGGGCTGCATAGTTTGCCGTTTCCGTTCACTGGGTGAGTGAAAAATGATGTGGTGTGGTGCCTCAATATAGGTGTAAGGGTTACACACGGTCAAGGACCGGGGATATATCAATAGGTGTAAAGGTTACACACGGTCGAGGACCGGGGATATATCACCTGCTACAACTTATGGGACCGTGTCGTAGTTGCAGCCGGACTGATGTACATGGACTGGTCCATAAAGGTGGCTCATACCTAGGTCGAAAGCATTGTAACGGTCATGTTTGATCACCCTCCGCCAGCACACCTCGTGAAAGTGTATCAATCACGATGGCATTAGGAGTCGATCGATATGTGTAGGTAAAGATGTACACCCCTACAGGGTTTGAATTGTTTGAACAGCCGTGTCCGCGGTTATGGACAACTTAGTGATTACCTACGTCGAATTAGACAACTACAACAATAACTCTAAAACTTGCCAACTCTAAGGCTGTGGTGTTAGTGATTGCTTCCTCCCAGGGTGGTCAAGGAAGAATCGGGGTATCTAAGGGGTGGTGTTCTGCGGTATAAGATGATCGTGAAGTATTCGACTCACCCTTTTTAAAAAGTATTCCAGTAGTCGATTGCTTATCTACTTACGAAATATTAATAAAGGAAAATCAGCTTTCAGCAAAATTAGTCCACAATTACCCCTTTATTGATACCCATGCATCTATTACTAATTTTCCCTTGTAAGTCTTGCGGAGTACAATTTTTGTACTCATGTTGCTGTTATTATGATCGGATTGTCCACTCAGTTAACTCTCTTCAAGAAGGATCATCTTCGGTAACGCCTCGGCTTAGGGAATCCCAGGTAGCGATCCGGGAAGGTGATGGTATCACTCTGATATTTCTTTCTAGCCATCTTATGGCATTTGTTAATTTTGCAACTGTCTAAGTTGCTAAGATGTTTCCGCTGTGTTCGTACTTGGTCATTCGACCATTTGTACATCCAGCCGTTAAACTTGCTCGTTGTAAGAGCCCAGTAATAATGAATTTTACCTTTGGATGTCATAGAGCTATGTTGTGATACTGGTTTGTTTTCGCCTGTCTCACGTGCCATGTGTGTATGTTTATTAAGCACGTGATGCAGGTAGGGTTTCAGGGTCTATGGTATAGAAGTGTTAAGTGTGATCACCCCTGTGAAGTGACCCTCTTCACTGAGAGTTTGGGGACTATATTATCCTACTCCAGCTGAGCATTGATTTGTCGGGACGAGTTTGGGATTGAGGTTCTAGCTCAGTGAGAAAAAGGGTGAGGAGACCATATCACCCTACTTAATCCATGCCCTAATTTGCCGGAGCAAGTTCGGGGTTGAAGTCTCAGGCTATTCGAAGCCATATCACTCCACTCCTCGTAGAATTTGCGTCCAAGGGTTGAAGTCGGGGTTGACGTTTCGACTTAGCGAGTGATTCCACTTAAAGTTCTCTGCTATGGATTCTGGGTTAGCGAGTGATTCCACTTAAAGTTCTCTGCTATGGATTCTGGGTCTCGACATCTTTGTGACTGGCTTAGCTGCGATCCACTTGGTGAAAGTGTCAATGGCAACAAAGAGGAACTTGAAGCCCCTGGGCGATACCGAGAAGGGCCCCAGAATATACAGCCACCATGTCACGAAAGGCCACGACAAGGCTATCATCTGTAGACCTCGAATGGGTTGGTGAATGCATTTGCTACGAAATTGGCACTGATAGCATCGCCTAACCATCTCGCTCACATCATGGAGAGCTGTAAGCCAGTAGAAACCTTGTCTAAAGTATTTCCGACCAGGGTTTGGAAGGAAGCATGCGCTCCGCACACCCCCTGGATCTCTTCGAGTAGCTGGCTGCCCTACTTCCGAGAGATGCAACTCATGGGCACTCCATGGGCACCTCTGTGGTAGAGGGTGCCGTCGACCAGGGAATACATCCTGGCCCTATAGGAAATCTTCTCGAATAGTACTTCATCCTCGAGCATATCTCGATTTTGAAGGTACTAGTGGATGGGGTCCATCCACGATTCTTCATAATTGATTGGAGCCATGAGGGCCCTATGACTCCTTCTAGAGCATCAAGACCTGGTGATGTCCTGAGTTGATTATAGGTCTCTTGGACCACCATTCCTTCGGTTATGTCATGTGCTGATGTCGCGGGCGTAGCTGTGTCATCAGCACATGTCGCGGATGACGTCGAGACTAAAAGGACCGAGGGTGCCGACAAGAGGGGGGTGAATAGGAGGCAAACTATTTTTCACTTGTTTTAACTTTGGTTATCAATTTAAGCCTTAATAGATTGCTAGGATAAGCTAGCTATGTGATAGGTGAATGACACAGGCAATATGTGATATGCAAATTAACACTTAGCTGTCACACAGGTGTCTAACACAGGTGTCGACGATCGGTGAATCGGCGATCTTACAGTATTCGTGGAATGATGATTACTGGGGGGTAGGGACCTCTAGGGCCCAAGTGCCAGGAGCTCTGACAGCAGCGGACAGCCGTTTTTATACAGGTTCGGGCCTCCCTCAGGATAATAACCCTACGTCCTGTTGCTATATATTGATGGAGAACACGCTTACAATGGGGGATGTATGTTAGTGGCTACCCTAGGCCTAATCGTAGACTAATCTATACTAAACCGCCGGGCTCGACTCCTTCGAGGCAGCGGGTCTTCTAGGGCTTCGCCTCCAGAGATCCTATGTTGGTGCTGCGACTAGATCGACTTGTTAGACCTTGTAGAACCTCTCCGAACCCCCTCTCCCCTATGGGATTGCTGATCCTTATATAGGGGGCTCCCAGGGTCGTACCGGACGTGGACTTACGCCCGAGTAGGACTCTGGTCTCCTTAAACGTCGGGATTGACTTCCTAGTTTAAGGGGAGTCTTTCCTTCCCGAGGGGTGTTACCTTATCGTCCAGGGACCCCTACCGGGTACGCTGTACCTTCCTAAAGTCCTGGGATTCCGTATACGGATACCCCTAATACGCGGGATACCGTACTATTCATCATCAAGCCCCCCATCAATACGTGAAGTGAGGTCATGATAGTTCTGTTGGAAATCTGCCCTTGTCGGGGAGAAAACCCCGAGTAGGCGATCCGAGTAGTCCTTGTCGACGACTTCCCCGAGTAGGTTCAATCCTTACCGAGTAGTCATGAAAGCCTTATCGGAATAGTCCTTTGGAAAATCCAGAATACTTTTCCGATCTGATCTGATCCGTCGATCACGGACACGCGTCCGCCTGGCATATTTCTAGGAAACGGAACCATCGTGGCGGAAATTTCGCGCGGTGATGAAGAATCTTTTCTCTCTCTACACTATTGTGCCATTAACGTGCGCTGAACCACGACGCGTTCGTCTGGGTCGTGGGTTGTCAGACCCTCTTTTTCCCGCGAAGCGCCCTGTAAGCGGAAAAAGCAACTGCCCGCATTAAATGCGATGGAACTGATCGTGCCGAAAACCGTGCTCGGCTCCGGCGAAAGTTTAAATCTTTAGGAGTCCAAGAATTGGGGTTTTGCACGCATTGTTTCTTGGCCTCCTAGCCTTCTTGCCCCCTTCACCTTCTTCCTCGCGCCCTTGCACACCCTCGCCTGCACACTTTCTCGATCGATCAGCGAAAATGGGCAAGAAAGGTGCCGTGAAGAAGTCTCTCGAGCCCGCAAAGGAGTCAGGGAAAGCTGCGGGGGAACCGACCACCGCCATCCATGAGTTCGAGGCCTCGGTGATGGACACCTCCGCCCTGGAGAAGCTCGTGTCGGATGAGGTGATTCTCTCGGAGGTGTTTGTGCCTTTCCGGGAGGCCGTGAAGGAGACGGTCCCCAGCCCCGACACAGACTGGACCGTCGTCTTCGCGGACTTCTTCAGGTGTGGATTTCAATTCCCACCTTCGTCGTTCTTCCTCCTCGCGCTCCAGTTCTACGAAATCGAGTTGATCCACCTCAACCCGAACTCGGTCCTAATGTTGGCGGTCTTCGCGCATCTATGTGAAGCATACCTCGGCATTAGGCCGAGCCTGGAGCTCTGGAGGTACTTGTACAACCTCCGCCGGGTGAAGGGCAGCGGCGCAGGAGTCGTCGGCGGCGCCGGATTCCGTCTTCGAGAAGGGAGGAAGGATGCCTACATTGCTTCCTCCTGGAAATCTTCGTGGTCGGGCTGGCATGCTCGGTGGTTCTACTGCCAGCCCCCAGCGAATTCTGGGATCTCCTACCACGGACTCGCCCCTCTTCCGACCAAGAGCTGGGGGGAGGCCTCGAAGGAGACTAGGCACCTCACGGCGCTCGTCCACGACATCGCCAATCTTGCTGCCAAAGGCTTGACGGCGTGGGATGTCGCGGAAGATTTCCTTCGACGCCAGATAAGCCCTCTTCGGTCGAGGGTTAAGGCGGCCTGGGTAATCCCGAAGAACCAAGACCAAACAAGGGACTTCGACACGAGTAAGTACTTCGACCTCCCCCGTGCCACTTCAATTGACAAGACTCCTCACGTACTTCTGCCTTGTCATGCCATGCAGAGTTGTCCCCGGGGGAGCTTCAAAGTAGGTTGAACAACCTATTCGAGCAATCCCCCCAAGGCGGGCGTACAGACGTGCGAGCTTCAGAGTAGGTTGAACAACCTATTCGAGCAATCCCCCCAAGGCGGGCGTACAGACGTGCCCCTGCCTCTTCTGAAGCAGAGTCCGGATAGCCAACGGGAAGTATTCTCGGTGAGTTATCCATCTTTTCTCCTTGTCTAACTTGGGTTCGTCCGAGTAGCCTTACCGAAGGCCCACGGGCTTCTTCTTCCGCAGCGTGTAGGCCGCGGGGTCCTGACTCGGAGGCCGAAACACTACTGCAGATAGGGACACCAGTGACGGGCCTAAAAAGCCCAGTAGTGACGAGCGGGCCGGCCCGTCACTGGTGACCAGCCACTGGTAACTGGTTATCAGTGGCGGGCCACCCGCTCGTCACTGGTAATTTAGTTACCAGTGACGGGCACACATGAGAGCCCGTCACTGCTAAGGTATACAGCAGTGACGAGCCATAGTTTAGGCCCGTCACTGGTAAGGTATACAGCAGTGACGAGCTCTCCAGTCCGCTCGTCACTGCTGTTATGAGGGTCCCAAGCACGTTGCTGCCGCGGCAGCAAAAACAGCCGTTTTGGCTGCCGCGGCAGCCATTATGTCTGCCGCGGCAGCCAAAAGGGCTGATTTTGCTGCCGCGGCAGCAACGTGCTTGGGTGCCGCAGCAGCCATTTTGGCTGCCGCGGCAGCAAAAACAGCCGTTTTGGCTGCCGCGGCAGCCATTTTGTCTGCCGCGACAGCCAAAATGGCTGTTTTTGCTGCCGCGGCAGCCAAAATGGCTGCCGCGGCAGCATAAAACAGCCATTTTGGCTGCCGCGGCAGCCATTTTCGCTGCCGCGGCAACCATTTTCGCTGGCGCTCCTAGGGCGTCGGTCGCCGTTCTCCTAGGGCGCTCTCCAGCCCCTGTGTACTACAGGGGTCCTGGAGGGGGTGTACCCCTTCGGTCGCCGTTCTCCTAGGGCGTGCCGCTGTGGCCTAATAGCGCTTGCGACGATGCCTCGTTGCGTCGGCATGCTACGTGCCCGGTATGCTTCGAAGGCCACCTCACTCGCGCTCTCGGATGTCGCACACGATAAGTACATATGTAAAACCGAGTACGAAAGTAACAAGTGCCAATACGTAAATATGTGCAGAAACGTACAAAGTAGACCAGTTCGGGAATACACGACCACAAACACAATACATATGCAATGTTTTTCCGTCCTCTAGGGCCAAGCTACATGTGGGCGCGCGAATGGGTCTTCGGTCGGGATTTGGCGAACTCGCTGCTCTGTGCGAGCGGCGTGTTCCTCCCTTGGGTCAGTGCCGGCGTAGAAAAGCCCCGTATCGGAGACGACGTCCTTGTTGATGATGTTCGCGAACGCATTCTGGAGGCGTGCAAACTCTTGCTTCCAGTCATATGGCTTGTGCTCGAGGTTATTACTCCACTTGCGTAGGTCGTCTTGTTTGCGAAACGTGTTCCGCGCCCGTACAAAGTCGTCCATGTGGCAGCAGACGTAGTAGCCGCACGTCACACTACCCTCCGGCTGCTGTCTGCACCACCAATCGGTCACGTGTTTAAAGCGTGGAGCGCCACTTCTTTTTACCATAGTTGCTCCTCCTCCCTTCTGTGCAAAGTCGAAGAGAGCATCATCCAGAACTTTCTTGAGCAGGGTGTAGTCTTTCTTCACCCGCTTCATGGAATCAAAGTAAACAACCTTCCTTTCCTTCGGCGTTAGCACTAAGAGGATCCAGTGGTCGCTGCGCAGACATGTGAACAAACCAATATTAACCCACGAAGTTGGCTAGGTGCACAAGCGAAAGAGAAATTTACGAAAGCACAAAGTAGAGAATGACTTACAAGGGATTGTAGGGCACGAGTAGGTAGTCCTTGCCCTTATGCGCTATCATCGCACTCACGAGGCATTCTTTCATAATCTCCCTACCTTCTTGGGAGCGAACGTTGTTCTCGTGCATGTGAAACGGATCTGCTATTGCAACATCGAGAATCTTCAGGCGTCTGATCTCTCTGGTTAGGTGAAGCGCCCATAGCCTGACGAACGAAGCTTCGAGCCGATAAAGGTTGAACATGCCGAAGATCTCCGCAAAGTCCAGATAGAACTTGTCCGCGGGATACTGCTCGACGAAATGGAAACCCTCTGGCACCTTCGCCGTGTAATACGAGACATTCGTTTCATCGGGTCCTAATTCAATGTCTCGAATGTTCTCGTGCAGAATCTTCATCTCGTTCGGGAGGACGTCGAACTCATCCTTCGGTACCATCGGGTGACCCGGGACGTGATAGGCCCGCCACTGACGACCCTTTGCTGTCTGTGCTGACTGGGAAGATGCTGCGTACGTTAAGGATTTCTTCAACCTGGCCTCACCCTGTCTATCGTAAGTTCCGGTGCTAGCATGTGCCTTCTTCGCCGCCCCTCTTTTGCTCGTGCGCTCCGTATCCAGGGATACGGCCCTCTGACCGGCCATCGCTTCTTTGGCTGCACCCACGAGTGTTTTAGGAGTCAACTTCGTGTGGTCTTGCCTGTCATGCTTGGGTGGCGGCGTATCTACAACTTCTCGTGCCTCCTCGTCACGAAGCATGCCATGCTCCGCGCCCTCCTCGGCATGCTCCATCTCCAGATCCTTGTATGATAGAGGTGCGGAAATACCCAGAGGAGATGGTCTTGCTGATGGACTGTCGGTGTGGCTCGGCGAAGGTGCTGGACGATTGGATGAGACCTGTTGCGAACGTATCGCTTGACGACCCCGTTGAACCTCTCCAACGGGTACATGTTGTGTAGGAATACTGGACCTAGGTCGATGATCTCCGGGACGATATGGATCATGAGATGAACCATGACGTCGAAGAATGCGGGCGGAAAGTACATCTCGAGCTCGCAGAGTATGACAATGATCTCCGCCTGCAGTAGCCGGCAACGCTTCTTACTGATGGACTTCTGAGAGATAGTGTCGAAAAAGTTACAGAGGTCAAGCAGTGTCCCGCGGATCCATGGCTCCATTAGCCCTCTAATTGCAACCGGAAGTATCTGCGTGATCATCACGTGACAGTCATGAGACTTCATACCGATTAGTTTGTGGTTCTGCGTGTCTAGAAATCTCTGTATGTTTGCCGAGTAGCCGGAAGTTACTTTGACACATCTGAGGCATTTGAAGATTTTATCCAGCTCGTCTGTACTTAGAGTGTAGCAAGCGGCGGGACAGTCCGTCTTGATTTTCGTAACATTCCTGCCCAATTTGGTCTTCTCCTCCTTGGCCCACAGCTCTCGTCTTATCCCCAGTTGCTCGTAGTCAGCTCGTGCCTTCGGCCCATCCTTTGTCTTGTCTGCCATGTGGAGCAAGAGACCGAGCACACTCTCACAGACATTTTTCTCAATATGCATGACATCTATGCAGTGGCGCGTCTCGAGAAAAGGCCAGTAAGGCAGATCCCAGAATACAGATTTCGTTTTCCACACGCCTCCCAGCGGCTTTACCTTCTTCTGCTTCTTTCCCGCCCTAGGGCACTCACCCCAAGAGTTCAACATCTCGTATATTTCTTCCCCACTCCTCTTACGTGGTGGTCCTCGGGTCTCAACCGTATTGTCGAACTTTTCTTTATCTTGTCTCCACGGGTCATCCTGTTGAAGCCATCTTCGGTGGCCCATGTAGACGATTTTGTGAGAGCCCGGTAGGTGACGACTTGTTGTATCTTCCATGCACTTAACACATCCGTGGTATCCGTGGCAAACCTGGCCGGATTGATATCCATAAGCAGGATAGTCTTGCACCGTTGTGATCATCATAGCTCTCATATTGAAGTAGTCTCCTTCGTGAGCGTCCCAGACCCGGACCCCTGGTTCAGCCCACAGTGTATCTAGCTCCTCCTTCAGTAGTTGGTGATACACGTTCAGATCGTTCCCTGGTTGCTGTGGACCTTGAATTAGCATAGACAGGTGTAGGTACTTCCGCTTAAAACAGAGCCACGGAGGGAGGTTGTACATCCATACGACCACGGGCCAGGTGCTGTGCCTGCTGCTCATCTTTCCAAAAGGATTGAGTCCGTCCGTACTCATTCCAATTCTGATATTCCTCGGCTCTCCTCCGAATTCGGGGTATTGGTCGTCGATTGCTTTCCACTGGCAACCGTCCGCAGGGTGTCTCAGCACGGCGTCATCTTTCCTTGGCCTCTCGTCGTGCCAACGCATCAGCTTTGCCTCCTTCTTGTTTGCGAATAGACGCTTCAAACGGGGAATGAGTGCAAGGTACCATACAACCTTCGCAGGAGCACCGCTCTTCACTCCGTTCTCACCATCTGGTTGGTAGTTCTTTCCCCGCTTGAACCGGGATGCTTTGCACTCGGGACACTTGCTTAGCTCCGCGTACTGCTTCCGATATATGATGCAGTCATTCGGACACGCGTGGTATCTCGTCACCTCCAATTCAAGAGGGCACACGACCTTCTTGGCCTCATCGCAACCACGAGGCAACACGTTCCCCTCCGGCAGAACTTTTGCGAGATACTCCAATGTCTCATCGAGGCTTGTGTCCGTGCTGTTGTGGAGTGCCTTCAGTCTTAGAAGTTCGAGCGTGACTGAGAGGCGGGTGTGCTCAGGATTGCATCCGGGATACAAGGGAGTCTCGGAGTCTTTCAGCAGTGTCTCCAACTTGGCAGCCTCTCTACGAGCCGCACTATCGTTATTCGTCTCCTTCAGAACCTGCTCTTGCACATGACGGTCCTGGACCATTCCGGCCAAATTGTCCCCCGTGCTTCGCGTATCCGCTTCGGCCTCTTCATGTCCTCCGGCATCTTTATAATCCAACCGTTCTGCTTCCGGCTCCCCATGTCCTGCTTCTTCATCTAACCCTTCGTCGTCGGCAACAACCTCATCCTCCTCACCGTGACTTGTCCACCGTGTGTAACCTGCCATGAAACCCCATCGCACCAGGTGCATGTGCAAAAAACCAGATTTCCTCTCGTACATCTTCTGGTTTTTGCAATCACGACACGGACAGCATATCTTCGTGCCACCCTTTCGCACCATATCTCGCTCGGCGAAATCAAAGAACTCATTCAAAGACGTATAGAAACTCTGTGTGTTCCGATCGCCGTCATACATCCAACTTCGATCCATCGGTCGTTCGATCCCTAACATATACGAAAATAAATTAGTACCAACCTTTCATGAGTGGCTAAAAAAAGTAATAAAAGTTTCTTTGCAATTGAGATTTTCAAATATTACATAAAACATTCCAAATTTTGGCAGGTTATTGAAATAAATTGTTGAAAATTCAAAATTTCGGCATGACCTTTGCTAAAATTATGCAAAATTGAGTATCGAACGTTCACAAAACGTTGACGAAGCAACATTTCGCCAAAACGTTGAACTCAGTTTCCCTGAAAAAATAAACAAAGCAACCAATGTTGCCTCGGCTCGACGGCCGGTACCACAAGCATATCTCACATTCACATATATGACGAAATACATTTCATGCACATCTAAGAAGTTATAGTACATCACATTTCTTACGTACATTGAGAGTCTCACTTACTCGAGTCCTATGCTACAAGCACTTGGGTGTGCGCAACATATGTTTTATTGCATCGATATATAGTACTACATATACAGCAAATACATAATCAGACGTTCTAAAATTTGTGAGAGAGCAATACACAAATCATGCATGCATTTAAAAAAGAAATAGAGGTAGCACCCCGGTCTTTGCGTCGACTCATGCATACACATCCATTAATGCTATTGATCAAAGTTGTTACACAAAGATCATCCACGGTGGAGAATAATTAAGAAGTAATACACTAAAATGATACAAAATGGATCAAATATTTCAATTGGGGGAGAGCATAATCAACCTTTGCTAGATCATTCAAATAATACAAGAGCAAGCTAGCTACCTAGGAGAGGTGGTAACTAGATCATTCAAACTCACCTGGTAAAGCAAATTAAATTGAATTGGGGGAGATAGCTAGAGCAAGCTAGCTAGAGCTAGGTGATGATCTAGGTGATGATTTAGTTAGATTTGAAGGGAGAAAGAGTTGGCAAAGGAGCTAGGAGAGGTCGGGGAAGAGTTTGGAGGGCTAAGAATCCTCCTACGGCGTGTACGGCGGCGGCGGACGTCGAGGCGATCGCGAGCTCGCTGCTGGCCAGTGGAGGTACGACTGGCCAGCAGGGAGGTCGCTGATGCTTTTAAAGGGCAGGTTACCAGTGACGGGCACATGTACAGGCCCGCCACTGGTAAACCACCTAGCAGTGACGAGCCGAACGTGAGCCCGCCACTGGTAAGAAGGCCAGGAGCAAGTTTGGCGGGAAATATTAGCAGTGACGGGCACGTTGGATTGTACGTCACTGGTGTGTAATATATCAGTGACGAGCTTCTCTTTCAGCCCGCCACTAGTAATTGCTGCCTTACCAGTGACGGGCGTTAATTAGTGCTCGTCACTGGTAATTATTTACCAGTGACACGTGGCAATTCCCGCCCGCCACTGGTAACTTTTCGGTTTACCAGTGACGTGTGTTTTCTATGCTCGTCACTGCTAATATGCCTTCTATAGCTGTTTCTGCAGTAGTGAAAGAGCTGGCGCTCCCGTCAAGGACGATGAAGTCGAGATGTTTGACGCAGCCCCGCCGTCCTCCGAGACGAGGGAGGAAGGCCCTTCCGCAACCGAGGCGGGGGCGGATGTCGTCTTGACGAGTTCTCCCGCCCGGGACCTTCAACCGCAGGTTTGAATTCTCGCCCGACTACTCTTTTTCCATATTCTTTCCTGAATGGTAGACATAAGGAAGGAAGTGTCGGACAGCCCGAAGCGAGCAGCCCCCTCGCCAAGGAACCAACTCCCCCTCCCACGACCGCTCTTGGGGAGGAGACCGTGGCGGACAAGGGGAAGGCGCCGCTGACTTCTGGCAAGCGTGGTTCGGGTGCCTTGGCAAGGAAACCTCCTTTGGCGGGGAAGCGCCCAAGGTTAGTTTTTCCTTTTGCCACTTTTTTCCTTTGATTTGCCTTGCTGGAGACTTGACTTGATTGATTTTGGTGACTAGGTTGTCGATCCTTCCTGCCAAGACCTCGACTAGGGCGGATGTCGAGCAGCAGCCCCCGGCGCCGAAATCAGCACCGGCCCCTGTCGAGCGGCAGACTCCTGTGCCGGAATTGCCGCCGGCCCCTACTGAGCAGCCGCAGCCCCCGGCGCTGGAGTCAGAGTCGGTCCTGGTCGAGCCGGTCGTGCCTCCGGATTCTTCGGTGCCGGAGAGTCTTGGCCTTTCCTCCTTGCTGCAGGTAATGCACGGGAGATTAGTGATAAGGTAATTTTACATTACTTTGTACTAACCTGTTCTTTTTCAGCTCGCTATCTCCAGGGTGGCTCCACTCGAGAAGGCCTAGGCGGAGCTGGACTCGGCGCGTGAAGAGTCGAGGAAGAGCCTTGACGAGATCGGGAGATGGCGGGCGGAGAAGGAGGCGTTGCAGAAACGCCTTGAGGACTCCAAGAAGCAGCAGGCGACGGTTGAGGCCAATCTGAAGGCGCGCCTCTTAGAAGCAGAGTCTTCCTTGCAAAGGAGTCATTCCACGCGGGGAAGCTGGAGGGAGACCTCGAGGGGGCCTTGAGCACGCTCGAGAAGGCGCTGGGCGAAGTCGGCATCGTTGTCCCCCCGGGCCTTGCTCCGGCCAACCGTCTCGCGGATCTGACGGCGTCTGTCTCCCGGCTGAAGCCCACCGTTGAGAAGCTTCTCGAGGACGAGCTTCGGCAAGGTGTACGCGACGCCCTGGCCTTTGCTTTGGCTCTTCTGAGGCGCAGGCATCCGGACCTATCCCTGGAGGCGCTCCCTGTCGACCTGCCGGAGGACGAGGAGGAGGAGCTTCTCTAGGCGGTGCAGGGAGCGGCGGACGTCTTTGGCGATCGGGTCCAGGCGCCTGGCCTAGAGTAGAAACTTTTAATAACATACTTTTACACAAAATACAGTGGTCAGTAACTGTGCGATAACTTGTGTGTTTTTTAGTTTTTTGAAACCTTGTCTAATCTGCTTATGTGAAACCTTGTTGGACGCAAGCGTAGACTTTAGTCGGAACCAGCGCTCTGTGCCTCCCTTCGGTGTAGGTGTATGAATAGTGCCGTTGGTCATTCTTGCTGCGATTGACCAGTCCTTAGGTTTAATCGGATGGAGGGCTCCGTGGCTCCTCGTCATCAGTAAACGCGATAAGCAGGCCCGTCGAAGAGCATGTGCGAGCTGGGCGACTGCACAGGGCCCCCAAATAATTGGGGCCCCCAAATTGCAGTTATGTGTCATTAGGGATATACTTAATCACCAGGCCTGTTAATCACTAATTAGTTAATCGGAGACGACGGAGAGAAAAAATCCCAGCGGCCGTTCGTCCGCCTGCGTCGTCCGCCTGTTCATCTGCTATTCTGTTGCGTTCCGGCGTTCCGGCGTTCCAACTTCCGAGTGGCCGAGCGGCGAGCGGCGAGCGGCGTCTGGCGAGCGTCCTGATTTCGAAGACGGCACTGGTACGTGCAAACCAACAACAAAAGTCCTAATTACTTAATTAGACTAAGCAATCCCGTCCAACTCCTGGAGTTCTCGGATGTTTGGAACTTGCTCCACAGCCTACACTTCGATCCCAACGAGTAAGAAACCTAGTTGCTGTACTCACAATACATATATCATATACACAGGCACTGCATATACACCCTAACTCCTCACGCACCGTCGCACTCACACACCATCAGACATCAGCAGATCAACCGATTCAGCCCATCACTGATTGCAGCTTTGCAGGTAAAAATCAATTCATTGCAAATTTGCAATTGAATCTCCATCAACGATAAGCCTAGAATTCATGGATTTAATTTAAATTATTTTTGTTTAGTCATATGAATTTTTGTTGATAAACCTATAATTTGCTCTCATAATTTAATTCAGATTATTTTTATTTGTTTATAAAGCAGGAAGAATCATGAACTCTAGAAGTAGGAAGCATGATTCTGGTGCTGAGAAGCATAAAAAGAAACAAAGACTAGAAGCAGCAGCTCTATCTCAAAAGGGTGCTCTTGATAGATTTGTTGTTAGAGAATCTCAATTTAATTCAGAAAATGAAACTCCAGAAGACGGTCATGGTGATGATGCAGTAGTGGTTGAGGCTCAGACTGCGGAAATTGATAATATTGCCGGTGATGGTGATGATGGTAATATTGCCGGTGAAGGTGATGATGCTAACATTGTCGATGCAGGTAATGATGCTAATATTGCCGATGACATCAGTAATTCTTTTCAACCTGATATATTTGATCCAAGAATTTGGGATGCACTTGATCCTAAAATAATTGATATTTTGGTGCAAAAGGGTCCTAAAAGAGACTTGTCTATTGAGCATGGTCCTAGAGACAATTTGTCTAGAAGGTTTTCTGCATTATCATACACTAGAGTTCTCTCAAATGGAGAAAATTGTGACAGAGAATGGCTTGTGTACAGCAAAGAACTTGACAAAGTATTTTGTTTTTGCTGCAAATTATTAAGAAAGGGGCTTGTGAGAGGTCATTTAGCAAATGAGGGCTTCCGTGACTGGAGTCATCTTGGCAGTAGACTTAAAGAGCATGAAACTAGTAGAGAACACATCACAAATATGGCTGCATGGTATAACTTGCGTCTCAGGTTGCAGAAGAATCAAACAATTGATAAAGTTGCTCAGCGAGAACTTGAAAAAGAAAAGGAGCATTGGAGAAAAGTTTTGCTCAGGATTATTTTGATTGTACAATTTCTTGCAAAACATAATATAGCATTTCGTGGCAGTAATAGCAAGTTGTACCAAGACAGCAATGACAATTTCTTAGGACTGGTTCAAATGTTGGCTGAATTTGACCCAGTTATGGAAGAGCATGTTGAACGCATCACCAGTGAGAAAATTCGTGATCATTATCTTGGTCCTTCCATCCAGAATGAGTTAATAAATTTGCTAGTTGTTGCAATCAGGTCTGAAATTATTAGAAAGATAAAAGAAGCAAAGTACTTCTCAGTTATACTTGATTGTACTCCTGATGCAAGCCACCAAGAACAGATGTCTTTGATAATAAGGTATGTTGATACATCTTCAGATCTTGTTTGCATTGAAGAATCTTTTTTAGGTTTTTTGGATGTGAATGATACCACTGGCCAAGGATTGTTTGATGTTCTAGAAGAGGAATTGAAGAGTCTTGACCTTGATGTAGACAATGTGAGAGGACAGGGATATGATAATGGATCGAATATGAAAGGAAAACATCAAGGGGTACAAAAAAAACTTTTGGATATAAATCCAAGAGCTTTCTATTCAGCTTGTGGTTGTCATAGTCTGAATTTGACACTTTGTGATATGGCAAAGTCTTGTCGTAAAGCAACAGAATTTTTTGGAGTTATACAGCGCATCTATACAACATTTGCTAATTCTACTAAAAGATGGCAAATTCTTAAAGATAACATAAAAGGATTGACTCTCAAGTCATTGTCATGTACTCGTTGGGAGAGTCGTATTGATAGTGTTAAGGCTATAAGGTTTCAAATCCTAGAAATAAGCCGATGAGCCCGGGACGATACCGTGAAAAGCGTGCGTCACCGTCTGAACAGACGATCGTGGCACTTGCATTGCGTCGAGGGCGTTGGCGAATAGGATATTGAGGGAGCTCCCTCCAACTATTAGTACGCGACCCACTCGGCAGTTGTTGATCGTCGGCTCGACCACAATTGGGTACCATCCCGGCCGAGCACGGTTTTCGAGGCAATCGGTCTGGTCGAAAGAGATCGTGACCTCGGACCACTTGACCGCTCGAGGAACTCGCGGTACACTCGCGAGAACCTCTCGGGCGATCACCTTGTATTGCCTTTTGGATTCGTAAGAGGTTGAGCCTCCGAATATGTGCTCGATTGCTCTGACGTGCCCCTGGAAAGGCTCAGGGGTGGAGTCATCGTCGTCGGAAGTCGTCTCCCGACTGTTATTAGTGACCTGCGGGTTCTCCTCGCGGAACTTCTGTCTTTCTTCCCGAAGATACTTTTTGAAGATGCGACACTGTCGCAGATCATGCGAGTCGGTCTAGTGAAAATCGCACCAGGGCTTGGATGACTTGTCGGAGGACGTGGTAGGTTTATCCTTGGGGCATGGTCGCCAGGTGCGCTTCTCGGAGGTTTCGGCCATTACCTCGTCGGCTTTGATCCTTTTCTCCTTGTTCCCTCCGGAGGGCTTCTTCTTGCGCTTAGTCTTGCGCGATTCGCCCCTCGACCGGAGGGGAGAACTGGTCGACTCACCCCGCTGTTGCTTGATGTATCACAGGGTTTTCTCCGCACAAGTGGCCTTTTTGGCCAGATCCATGAGTTGCCTGGTGGTCTTCGGTGGCCGCATGATCAGATCGTGTGTGCACATCTCGTTTCTGCTGCCTCGAGTGAAGGCGCGGATGACATCCGAGTCCGTTATCTCAGGGATAGTGTTGCGGACAGCACTAAACCTTTTGGTAAACTCTCGGAAGGTCTCATCTGGTCGTTGGACGACAAGGAATAGATCGTTGACCCGACCAGGTCTTGGGAAGGTACCTTGGAAGTTCCCGAGCAGCATGTTGCATAATTGTCCCCACGAACGGATCGTTCCTGGGGGTAGATTCGTCAACCATGTCCTAGCGGCTCCTCTGAGAGCGGTAGGAAGATAGTTGGCCATGACCTTCTCGTCTCCGCCGGCTGCCTCGATCGCGGTGGTGTAGATCTGAAGGAACTCCACGGGGTTCGTGGTTCCGTCGTACGATTCTAGCGAGCCAGGCTTGAAATGAGAAGGCTAGCGTACCTGACGGAGTTCCTGGGATAGCGCCTGGCATCCACTGAAGGACCCCCGATAAGGTGCATTCTCACCGCTATTCGAGGTCGAGGATCGGCTGCGAGGATTGGCGTGTTGCACGTGATCTCTCCGAGAAGGTTGTTGCTCTTGCTGGCGCCTTTGGCGGCGGCGCTTGTCGGGCTATTCTCAGAGGTCGACAGGTGGCTCCTCCTAAGGAGGCCTGTTCCTGGGGTGTCATCCCTCCCGGTCGCGTTCTTCTAGCGGTGGAGGGGTGTCCACCCGAGTAGAGCTACGGGCCACCGATTGGGCTCGAGAAGACTCGGCCTGGTTCTGAGCCTCTTGGAGATCAGCCCCCAGCCGTTGCAGCCACTGCACACCCGCGGGTGTCGATAGATCCGCTACGGGAGGTTGTGACAGCAGATTGCGCACTTCTGCAAGTCTTCGAGCAGTTCGGGACACGTACTCCCTCGTTCCCGGGGGGGATCTTTCCATAGCGGCAGGCAGGTCTCCGCTCTGGCGAGGAGTTCTCTCCCCGGCGGCAGGTAAGCTGCCGTTCATGTGGGAGGCAGGCATTGCGTTGTGCTGCTGTGAGCCCCCGGGCAGATTCTGATCTTCGAGGTCTTCTCGACCATTATCGATCGCGAGTACCATTCGAGGTCCTTGGCTGGACGATGTGTACTCGTATTCCATCACGTTGTCCTCACCGGGAACGACGTGGGTAAGATCTTGATCGTTCTCACGATCAGAGTTTGTAGGAGAAATTCCAACCATGGGGCTGGTCGTTCCTGCCGGGAAGTCGTCGTTCAGGACCAGCTTCCTGCTGAAGGCCCTGGCGCACTCGGTCCTGAAGTGATCTGCTTCGCCATCCGAGTCCTCTCCAGGGGCGTACTCTCCGAAATCCACTCGATCCGTCACCAGGTACGGGTCCATAGGGCCAAAGTTGTCGTAGAAACCCTGGTCCGAGTACCCAATACGGGGTGAGATTGCGATCGGTTTTTCTGCTGAGTTTGCTCCTTCCTCCTCGGTCAAAACCGACGAGGGTTGTGCAAACGGCGCTGGGATCTGACCGCGCTTGGTTGCGCGTCCTGCCGACTCTGATTCTTCCTGGACGGCTTGGTCCGGAGAGGTCCCCACGGTCGGCGCCATCTGTCGATGATCGGTGAATCGGCAATCTTACGGTATTCGTGGAATGATGATTACTGGGGGGTAGGGACCTCTAGGGCCCAAGTGCCAGGAGCTCTGACAGCAGGGGACAGCCGTTTTTTATGCAGGTTCGGGCCTCCCTCAGGATAATAACCCTACGTCCTGTTGCTATATATTGATGGAGAACACGCTTACAATGGGGAATGTATGTTAGTGGCTACCCTAGGCCTAATCGTAGACTAATCTATACTAAACCACCGAGCTCGACTCCTTCGAGGTAGTGGGTCTTCTAGGGCTTCGCCTCCGGAGATCCTATGCTGGTGCTGCGACTAGATCGACTTGTTGGACCTTGTAGAACCTCTCCAAACCCCCTCTCCCCTATGGGATTGCTGATCCTTATATAGGGGGCTCCCAGGGTCGTACCGGACGTGGACTTACGCCCGAGTAGGACTCTGGTCTCCTTAAACGTCGGGATTGACTTCCTAGTTTAAGGGGAGTCTTTCCTTCCCGAGGGGTGTTACCTTATTGTCCAGGGACCCCTACCGGGTACGCTGTACCTTTCTAAAGTCCTGGGATTCCGTATATGGATACCCCTAATACGCGGGATACCGTACTATTCATCATCAACGGTAAGCTAAAACCTAGAACAGATAAGCAAGTTAAGCAGCTGTGTAACAGGTAGCTGGCATAGGCAAGAGATATGATATTCGGCAACTGAGACACAGCTATGCTAATACAGGTGTAAAGGTAATCAATCACAGTTGAACAAGATATGAATGATCAACACAAGCAGGCAAGTCTAATGAATATCTAAAAGCAATGTAGAAAGTACTCATAGAGACAAGGTGTTTTTCACCGAAGTTCCCTACTCTTTACAGAGAGGTACGTCTCCGTTGGAGAGGCTACTCCGAAGAGATCGCCAGCACTGAATCGTGCTTGTTCTCCGAGTACCTGAGTGATCAGGCCTCTTCCTTTGCTTGTGGAAGTCCTTTAGCCTTGCAACAGGTAGACTTCAGATCACCTTCACAAACATCTGGTTCAATCCACATAAGCTTGGGTGATAGCAGCGACTCCTACGCCCGTCTAGGAGCAGACACTCCAAGAGTAACAGATTCAGCAGCATCAACTCTTGGAGGAACCAATGCTCTTTGCTCAAAGACTCTAACTCTCGTGAACTAACACTTAGGAAGTTTGGCTTCTATTCTGAGAGTAGGAGGCTTTGCAACGCTCGAATATGATTCACTGGTGATGATGAATAGTACGGTATCCCGCATGCTAGGGGTATCCGGATACAGAATCCCAGGACTTTAGGAAGGTACAGCTTACCCGGTAAGGATCCCTGGACGATAAGGTAACCCCACCCGGGAAGGGAAGACTCCCCTTAAATTAGGAAGTTAATCCCGACATTCAAGGAAGCGAGAGTCCTACTCGAGCGTAAGTCCACATCCAGTACGACCCTGGGAACCCCCTATATAAGGATCAGCAATCCCGTAGGGGAGGAGGGGTCCTGATAGGCTGAAGGGACCCAATTAGGTCAAGACATCTAGTTGCAGCACGAGGAGGCGAAGCCCTAGAAGACCCACTGCCTCGAAGGAGTCGAGCCCGGTGGTTTAGAATAGATTAGTCTACGATTAGGCCTAGGGTAGCCACTAACATACACCCCCCGTTGTAAAGCGTGTTCTTCATCAATATATAGCAATAGGACGTAGGGTTATTATCCTGAGGGAGGCCCGAACCTGTATAAAAACGGCTGTCCCCTGCTGTCAGATCTCCTAGCACTTGGGCCCTAGAGGTCCCTACCCCCCAGTAATCCTCACTCCACGAATACCGTAAGATCGCCGATTCACCGATCGTCGACAGATGGCGCCGACCATGGGGACTTCTCCGGACCAAGCCGTCCAGGAAAGATCAGAGTCGGCAGGACGCGCAACTAAGCGCGATCAGATCCCAGCGCCGTTTGCACAGCCCTCACCGGTTTCGACCGAGGAGGAGGAAGCAAACTCGGCAGGAAAACCGATCGCACCCTCGCCCCGTACTGGGTACTCGGACCAGGGTTTCTACGACAACTTTGGCCCTATGGATCCGTACCCGGTTACGGACCGAGTGGATTTCGGAGAATACGCCCCTGAAGAAGACTCGGATGGCGAAGCAGATCACTTCAGAACCGAGTGCGCCAGGGCCTTCAGCGGGAGACTGGTCTTGAATGATGACTTCCTGACAGGAACGACCAGCCCCACGGTTGGAGTCTCTCCTGCAAACTCTGATCGTGAGAACGATCAAGATCCTACCCACGTCGCGTCCGATGAGGACAACGTGACGGAATACGAGTACACATTGTCCAGCCAAGGACCTCGGATGGTACTCGCGATCAACGATGGTCGAGAAGACCTCGAAGATCACAACCTGCCCAGGGGCTCGCACGTGGATGCCTCCCACATGAACGGGGGCCTACCCGCCGCTGAGGAGAAAAACTCCTCGCCGGAACGAAGCCTTGCCTGCCGCTGGGGAGAGATCTCCCTCGGGAACAAGGGAGTATGTGTCCCGAACTGCTCGAAGACTTGCGGAAGTGCGCAATCTGCTGTCACAGCCTCCCGTGGCGGACCTATCGACACCCGCGGGTGTGCAATGGCTGCAACGGCTGGGGGCTGACCTCCAAGAGGCGCAGAACCAGGCCGAATCTTCTCGAGCCCAATCGGTGGCCCGTAGCTCTACTCGGGTGGACACTCCTCCTCCGCCAGAAGAGCGCGATCGGGAGGGACGACACCCCAGGAACAGGCCTCCTCAGGAGGAGCTACCTGTCGACCTCCGAGAACAGCTCGAAAGGCGCCGCCGCCAAAGGCGCCAGCAAGAGCAGCAGCCTTCTCGGAGAGACCACGCACAAAACGCCAATGCTCGGGGCCGATCTTCGACCTCGAATAGTGGCGAGACAGCACCTTATCGGGGCTCCTTCAGCGGATGCCAGGCGCTATCCCAGGAACTCCGACAGGTACGTTGGCCTTCTCGTTTCAAGCCCGGCTCGCTAGAATCGTACGACGGGAACACGAACCCCGTGGAATTCCTTCAGATCTACACCACCGCGATCGAAGCGGCCGGCGGGGACGAAAAGGTTATGGCCAACTATCTTCCTACCGCTCTCAGAGGAGCCGCTAGGACGTGGTTGATGAATCTACCCCCAGGAACGATCCGTTCGTGGGGACAGCTATGCGACATGCTGCTCGGGAACTTCCAAGCACTACTGCAGAATAGCCCTCCACTGACGGGCGATTTACCGCCTCTGCTGACGGGCAGGGCATCCGTCGGTAATTAAATGTCAGTGGAGGGGGGGCTACCACTGACGGTCGCGGTGCCCGTCAGTGGAGATGCCCAGAACGACCAAAAAAAACCACGGGCCGCCAGGCCCGCACCGCCAGACCCGCATCGCCGCCACGCCATTCCGCCCCACCCCGCCGCACCATTCCGCCCCGCGTCCGCCGGTCTCCTACCCCCCGTCACCCCCCGCCACCCCCCGCCACCACGGCCCCCGCGCCGCACCGGAGCTGTCAACGGGCGAGCACCGCACGCCGCCGACGCACGAGCCGCCGATCTCCCGCCGCTAGATCACCCGCCGCTGGGTGCCGCTGGATCTCCCGCCGCTAGATCTGTAGAGGGACTCGGGGGAGGGGAGGCCGGAGGGGAGGCCGGCGGGGAGGTGGCGAGTGGGAGAAGGAGCAGAGCCGGCGACGGGGAGAGAGCTAGGGAGAGAAGAGAAAGGGGCGCCGGTGTGGGAGAGAAGAGAGAGGGGCGCCGGCTGGGAGAGAAGAGAGAGCGACGCCGGCGTGGGAGAGAAGAGAGAGCGGCACCGGCGTGGGAGAGAAGAGAGCGGGGCCTGGGTTGGCGTGGGAGAGAAGAGGGGCGGCGCCTGGGTTGGCGTGGGAGGGAGGGAGGGGGCTAGCTAGGGTTAGGAATTTATACCAAAAAATGACTGCGGGCTCGGGATGGGTTTTTAGCGGGCCAAAAAGCTGCTGACGGGCCGAGTTCATAGCCCGTCAGTGGTAGAACAGCACCACTGACGGGCATAGTTCCGGGCCCGTCAGTGGTATTTTTTTCACCAAAACTTTGTGCAGCTGAAGTCTCCACTGACGGTTGTATTAATCCGCCCGTCAGCGGTGTTATTAGCACTGACGTTCCGAATTATGCCCGTCAGTAATTACGTTCAGGAAAGACTCAATCTGCAGTAGTGA
>JAGXJF010002691.1:0-10488 GCA_019208055.1 Stipa capillata
GACCTTTCTGTAGTAGTGACAGCTACACCCTACGCCCAACTGTACCCGGCTCAGGCAGACCGACACCTGTGTCACAGGCAGCGCACACAGGTGAACCCTTAGTTGATAGCCACACTACTCAGCCCGGTCCTGGCACATGACATGCCCTCAGCATACTTCACTCTAATACCTATAAGGAGAGAACCTCTGACAGACTTCTGACTCATCAGACCGCCTATCGCAGTGTAGGTACCTTAGCATTTACAAGCTCTCCCTTGGTACAGAGATGTACCTGAGTCATAGAGCGGAAGGCCACCTGTGACACAGCTGTGTCACACAGGTGCCTAAAGCTCTAGGGTTTTCACACAGCTACATACTTTTGTGCAAAGCTATTGACACAGGGCAATTGGCCTCAAAGCACCAATCCCCTTGACCAACACTCTGAGCAATGAGCATGGTTCCCTTAGACAACTGCTACTGTTTCATCCCTCTTGATAGTACGGGTGATTTCTATGGACTCAAAGAAACTAGTAAATCTAGGCTTCACCTGCCACCAGTTGAAGTCACGGCCCTTGACGCATCAAGCCACCATCACCCTGCTTGCAGCTCCCTGCACAGCACCGGCTTCTTCTCAGCTGTGGCACAGCTACCTAGCACAGCCATCTCTTTGTCCTTGAAACCACCTTGTATCCTTTTTGGTGGCCATCCTTCTCTGGATAACCTTTCTTTATGGAACCTGTAGATCCTGCTTACACTAAATGTAAACATTAGATTCCAGTTTAGGTTGCCATTAACCATCAAAACCATATTGGGGCCTAGATGACCTTTCAGTAGCTCAGTGGGTGGAAAGGAACCGATGTGGTTGACTTGACGGGTGTAGGCCTGGCGTTGCTGCTTGGTTGTATAGGTGTGAGCGTTGCCTCCGGTGATGGCGTGGATGATTCGTTGGGGGCCGATGGCCTGCACTGGTACTCTGCCACGTGGCGGTAGCGGTGGTGGCAGTGGCAGCTGTAAGGTAGGAACCACTTGCTCTGGAGCTCGGCCTGACGGTTCAGCGATGCCCCTACCGCCGGGGCGCCGTGGTTGCCGGTGCTGCCGGGCCACAATGACGACATTGCACTCCACTGTGGAGTGAGTGTTTACTCGGCGTACTTCACAAAACTTGCCTTATGGTCTGCTGCTTCCACCGCTTCTGTGGTTGATGTGCCCGGCCTGACTATTGCTCTCGTGGTTGCGGTGGTTACCGCACTTCCAACCTTGGTGATCCTGGCGTGGATGGTCTCGTACTTCACTGCGTGCTCGGTCCTACCCATCACCTTGCCATTGGCTCTAGCCTTGGTAGTGTGGTTGCGGGGCGGGGGCCTCACGCTCCTCCACGTGGTGTACCCCTTGTTGGCGTTGCCAACGCTTGTCAAGATTATCAGCGTCGGGTGCGAACTGCGCGGCTGAGGCCAAGGCCTCAGCCCTTCTCTACTCTCTCCCTTCTTCAGCACGGGAGTATGTGTCAATGATGTTGTAGAGCTCCCTAATTGTTCTTGGCTACCTCCTGTCGAGCTTAGCTGCTAGGTTCTCATCACGTATGACACGACGTGTGGCGTCACACACGCTTTGGTCGGTGATGTCGCGGACTTGGCATTGGAGGTTGGAGAAGCGTTTGCGGAACGCCCGGATGGACTCGCCCGGGGCCTACTTGAGGATGTTCAGATCCAAAGAGGTGACTTGTTTGTTTATGCTTCCCTAGAAGTGACTGTGCATCTGCTCGTGAAGGTGCTCCCACGAGTACACCGAGCTGGGAGGCAATGTGAGGTACCACGTGCGAGCTTATCCGGTGAGCGCAAGCAGTAGACTTTTTGCCATTACTGCTTCGCCCCCTCCGGCAGCTGATACGGTAGCTTCATACACACTGTTGTACTCAGTGGGGTCTGTCTCACCGTTGTACTTGGGAAGATCTACCGAGCGAAACTTGCTTGGCCATGGGTTAGCCGCAAGCCCCGAGCTGAGCGGACTGAGCATGTCCGCGAGATTGACGACCTCTGGCCATGGCGGACGAGCAGCAGGTGCGGCGGCAGGAGCTGGGGTGTAGGCGTCGGGTGGGGCAGTTGGGTATACGTGTTCCTTGTCTGGGCATTAACCTGGGCCTCGCGCCCATTGGTTGCTAGTGCCGGCCCCGACATCGCGGAGGACCGCATGTGCCATTAGTTGATTTTGTCTGATCTCTTCACGGAGGGGTTCGGCGCGTGCTTGCGCATTTGCCAAGTCTTGGAGGAGCTCATCGGCTGATTGGCAATTGCGCCGGATATTCTCCCGTGCTTCCGCTATGGCTTCTTCTTGCGGCAGACGTACAACGTCGACCCCACCTTGGGCAACCGCAAGTTGTGCCCGAGCTCCACAGTTTCTCAGGCTAACACCACCACGCGGAGGGCCTCGACTTGGGCTGCTTCAAGCTGTACACAGAGCTGCTCCGCTTGCTGGGCTGCGGCTGCAACCTGTTGCCTTAATGCCTCCATCTCTCGCTCAGCATGAGTGAGGGCACTAGAAGTCTCTAGACCGGTGGCCTGGGCATTGATGGCAGGGGCGATGTCGTTGTTCGTCACAAGGGTGGCTGGTGCGTGTTGTCATCCTCGCGGCGACCTGTGGGGCGACAGCCGTGGTGCTTGGAACCATATTGGCGATACTTGCGACCTTTCGCTTGGTTTCCTTCTTCGCCTTCGCCCTAGGAGGCATGACTTCTTACTTCGCGAAGGAGCACGCGTGTGGTGTTGAAGACCAACACGCGCACATGTTGGTGTTGAGGTTGCGCATGTTACGATCGTCGGTGATGTCCCCGGGCCTCCTCTCGATGGCGTCTCAGATGACACAACTTCTTGCTCGTCTCACATAGACGGTGCCAACTGTCGTAGCTTCTGAACTAGGCAGTGTACTTTAGGCATCCCTGATTGGTTACGTCGACCTCCGGGAGTACCAAAGGAGTACGAGCAAGTGTAGTATCCGTCGAGGGCGAGCGCGCGTTACCGTGACTGGCAAGGCGGAATGTAAAACACTCTCGTCGAGGCTAAATAGAAACTCTCGTGTTGGGACGAAGTGATAACTCTCGTATTTATTTCTAGGATTAGGGTTTGCATCTCCCAAAAGATCCCCCTCTCTACCCCCTGGGGTCCTATTTATAGGGGTTGAGAGAGGGGTGTGCGAGCTTACAATTATGCCCTTCAGGCAATGACACTCCCCAGGGGTATTCTGGTCTTTTGATAAGGATTCTGATGGAATATTCCAATGCTCTAGTATCCTAGTGCTCGCCGCTATGACGACGTGTTGTCCTTGGCGTCGGGACGGAGCGTGGTCCCAATGTCCGCCGAGACAGAGCGTTTCCATGACGTCGTCGGCGATGCCAGTGGAGCTTGCTGATGCCAGGCAAGTGTGTTGACTCGTGGAGAGGGACCTTGATACTGTCAAGGAGAAATCCAATGGTTCGGGATAGCGCGGGGACCCTTCCCCCAACAGAAGCAAATGAATATCCAACCACGGAGCCCTCGGCACATTGCCACGGGGGTCACCGACCATGTGCGGAGGTTTGTCTGCGCCGCTCGGATGTGATGTGCGTGCGCTGGTGAGCTCTCGCAAGCGGTGTGATGGAGCGGAGCAATTCCCTATTTTTCTCTTGATGTTTCAGGTTTTGATTGAATCCTCCTGCGGCATAGTCGACGTACCCGAGACGTTTCAAGATTCTCGTGCTTGTTTGCGGAGAACTTTTGAGTCCTCGTCTTAGGTGATGGGCAGTGGCGGCGGCAATGGACTTTTTCATGTAGTTTGTGTAGAGTTACTTATCTTATCTATGTTTAATTGATGAAGGGTAGAAGCAAGTAAGGAGAACTCGTTATGATTGCATATGCCCAAAAATTTTGCAGAGACTTGAAGATGCGAGGTATTAGTATTGTCTTTTCTAATAATGGAAAACGGTCTCTGCGCACGATCCAAATTACTACAGATTCGCATCATATGGTGATGTTCAAAGTGACAAACTATATAATCAAGAGCAAAATCAAACATCATATAGACTCTTATTAAACTATCATCCAATCTATGCCATCAATCCTCTGATAACTAACTCCAATCTCCTCACACCAATAACTATTAGTTCCTACTCCAATAATTGTTGTAGCATTAACAGCAATGACTATGACCAATTGATAAATAGGAAAATAGCCTGTAAAGGATTAGTTAGTTTATTTTTATCAAAAAAATTTCATTTCTACATAGGAAACTAAAGTCATCGTAGTTGGGGTTTTAGCAGAAGCTGCAAAGAAGAAAGAGGAAGAAGAAGCAGCTAAGCTAGCTGCCGCCTAGTCGGAAGCTGCAAAGGCTGAAGCCGCCGTGGTGGAAGCAGCAAAGAATGCAGCTGCTAAGGCCAAAGCAGCCAAGGACACCAAGGTTGAAGCCACCAAGGTAGAGGCAGTGAAGAAAGAAACAACTACAGAAACTCCTAGGGACGAGGCTCATGAGGAAGCTACAGTTCCATATTAGACTTTATCTCGCCCTGTTCGTCGCAATATCAACCGAGGGGCTAATAGGTAGATCATCTCTTTGCCGGCAAAAAAATCCGCTGCACCAAAGGCCGCTCCTGCCAAGAAAAGCAAGGGAAAGCTCCCACCTCATCCTCCGACTAAACCGTTCTCACGGTTCGGAAGACTAGGCTTCATATGGAGCCCGAGGAGCTTGAGGCTGCTACCTCCATAACTCTTTTCCCCCATGCGGCATCTTCCTTGGCAAGGCAAGGCTCCTAAGGTTGTCATGGACCACAAAACCTTCTCCAACGTGGAAGGTCAACCCATGTGATCATGCTCATGATGCAACAAACTCACGCTTCTGGTCACCTGTTCAATAAGATTACTACGAGTATGTTATCATCCACCACAAAAACTCGATCATCTCTTAGCGCTTCATGGATTTCACATATCTTTAGAGGCATTCTTATTTCAGACAAGTCTTCTAGGCCTGCGGAGCACATGGTTTGATTCCACTTTTGAGCCTCTGTCAAGACTAGAATGATGAGTTGATGATGGAGTTGTATGCTACTCTCTTCATTGAGCAGAAGGAAAGAGTGATGTTGATGATGAGTAGTATATTTATACCGTATGCAAGGTAGTATCTAGGGGATGATGACATATTCACGAAGGATTCTAGAGGATAAGGAGATCTCTTGTAAGGCTCCAGGATACTCCTCAAATCAGGAGGTCTATCCCTACGATTAAGGATGTTCATGTCCTGGTCAAAGATGACTTCGTATCAAGCATGAGGTATCCCCTATAAAGGACTTGATGGCCGTACGGAGAAGACACGTCAACAAGAAGTAGCAAAAGCCTTTAGAGATTGAGCCCTAGCTATTCTAGAACCTCAATCCGCCACCCGACATCCCCGAGAAGATTCATCACCTCCAGGAAGTTGAGTTCCAGCAGATCAGCCTGTGGAGATTTCCCGATTAGGTTTAGATCGCATCTAGGCTAGACACTAACAAATCCTTATATTTCACTTGATATTTAATATATACCAACAGGATGTAGGGTTATTATCCTGAGGGAAGCCCGAACCTATATAAAATTTTCGCCTTCTGTGTATTAGTACTGATTGATCGACGGCCCCAGGGGTCTCTACCCTTCAACAAATCTTTCTGATCACGACTACTGTAAGATCGGCAGTTTACCAATCATCGACAGATGCATTGCATGACTAATAGCAAGCATCTTTTGATGATTCCGTCGAGTCTCTTGGGCTCTAAGGGTCTGAATCAGAGAAGTCAACCATTCATGACAATGACAAGTGTCTCCCGGTCAGTCGGCTTGAGCCACTATACGAGCCTGGCACCTCTTTCCAGCTTAGCAAGACTACAAATCTTACATCCTTTGCAAAGACAATCAACAAGCTGTTCCGTCAGACCATAACCCCAAAGGTGGCGATGCTAGTTTTTTACCTGCAGTTTTAAGTGAGATCTTCTCATGCATATGGTGCGAGGTGAAGACTTCCTCATCTCGAACTATATGTTTCAAGTGCTATGAATGGCAAGTGCTAACCACACGAGGTAACTCCTATTTGCTCCCTACATTCCAGACGTTGATCAATCAAACGGTGGACATGATCTTCATGTGCGAGGTTCCCCCCTTGCCATACAAGCCCGATATGAAGAAAGATGGGCTAGCTCTCAAGAGAAGGGCAAGCAAGCTGCCCCGGAAGTTGATCCCTCACAGAAGAAGAGAAGAGTTGAACAAGTAACCGAAGAAGGTGAAGGGAGTGACGACGTTAGTGCTCAGGCTTGGAAGTACCAAAAGGCTTGTGATGATGCCGAGCTTGAAAACATGCTTCCCAAAGAGTCTCAATCTTTGACTTCCTTGACTTCACTCAAATAGGACATCACCTCCATCATTGACATACTTCATTAGCAAAACAGTGACATCGTCAATCCTAAGACACAGTGAAGACCGTGACACAGCGACAAAAGAGGATTCTCTGCAATCAACGTCAAATGCATTTGAGAATCTTTGATGATCAGTAGCTCTCTGAGGAAGGGTTAGAGTTTGCTCCAGACGTCTCAACACCGATATCTTCAACAATTCCTTCCGGATCACCTCATGGCAAGCGTTCCCCTCTTCATGACTCTACTAGTCGTCGGCTGCCCAAGCTTCCATGCCTCTACAAGCTACATTGATGGCTGCACCCACCGTCACTCCTTCCACCCCTTCGTTGCTGTCTAGGCCAGCTCCACAAACTTAGGCGTCATTCTCACTACTAGAGAAATCATTTGTACAGATGGTTCGGAACTCCCGTGCGGGACGTTTTCCGAACCGTCTGTACAAAACAGTCTGTACAAATCAGGTCTGTAGTACAGACGGTTCTAGTTTGGAACCGTCTGTAATAGCACAGACGGTCCTAGTTTAGAACCGTCTATACTAATCGATTAGCACCCGTCTGTGATGTCATGTTATAAAAATAAAATATAACTCCTCACACCATGTGCCCAATCCTTCAGCCGCGTCTCATTCCGCCGTCCGCGCCGTCCCATACAACCGCTTGAATTAAATCGCACAATATGCTTCCAGCAGGTTTCGATCTCGCAACCTCGAGTTGTCCAGCAAGGGGAGTTGCCAGCTGATCTAGTCTGAGTATGCGATACATATGGGACGGCATTCTTCTTAACTTATGCCTACGACTAAGCGGGACGCTTCTAGTACAGACGGTTCTAAATTTGGAACCGTCTGTACAAATAGCACAGACAGTTCCAAACTGAGAACCGTCTGTACTGTTCAATTTGTACAGATGGCTCCAATTTGGACCCGTCTGTGCTATTTGTACAGACGGTTTTAAATTGGAGCCATCTGTGCTGTAGCTCCGAGTGCTAGTTTGAGTCAAATTCAACTCTAGTTTGAGAGGTTTTAGTAAAACAACCATACTTTCTCATACGAAGTCCGTTTTGAGTCCACGACCATTCAAATCGAAGCTAACAACGAGGCACCTCAAAATTCGGCTTCTAGGTGGGACTTTTTCGCTCTGGAAGTTTTTTCGTTACTTTTTTTGATCTTGCGGAGGGCATATCTCCTCCATCCGGATTCCGAATTGGGTGATTCTTGTTTCCCTGGTTAGCCTGAGTCGAGGACTTGCTTTCCACCTTGATCTCAGCTTCTGCCGAGCACCTTCGTCAAGGCACTATTTTTAGAATCTTCAATTTCGGGCCGGGATTTCCACTAGTCGTTTCGTCGACTTTCTCAGAATTGGCTCAAAATTTTTGGAGACATAGAGTTTGGCCTCCCGCTCACAGCCGTGAAAACCGTTTGACAATCGGAGCTGTCAAACTCCCTCCTCGATGCTGCCACTTTCTTGCCGCGGCAAGAAAATCTGCAGTTTTTGCTGCCGCGGCAGCAGAGATCAACTAGCCTTGCTTCACCTATTTGTAAAGACGGTTCCAGAGTTTGGAATCGTCTGTACTGTTCGATTTGTACAGACGGTTCTAGACTGTTTAAAGATTTGTGCAGACGGTTCCATACTTAGAACCGTCTGTACTGTTCGATTTGTACAGACGGTTCCAAGTTTAGAACCGTCTGTACTGTTTACAGATTTGTACAGACTGTTCCAAACTTAGAACCATCTGTACTGTTCGATTTGTACAGATGGTTCCAGTTTAGACCCGTCTGTATTGTTTACAGATTTGTATATATGGTTCTAAACTTAGAACCGTCTGTACTGTTTGATTTGTACAGACAGTTCCAGTTTGGACCCGTCTGTGCTATTTGTACAGACGGTTGGAACCGTCTGTACTGTTGCGTCCCGCTTGTTGGGAACCGTTTGTACTCATTTTCTCAGACGGTTTTCGTTTGGAACTGTCTGTGATACTATTTGTACAGACAGCTTCAAGAAACCGTCTGTACAGGGGCGTCCCGTTAAATGAATTCTGTAGTAGTATCTTTACATCTTTTCCCTTTTGGTGTCTTGATGCCAAAGGGAAGTGATGTAAAAGTTTGTTTTTGAAGTTGTCGAGAGTGTGTGGGCAGCTAGAGAGTTATAAGATTTGCTTCTTCTTGTAAGATTTCCTCGTATCTTGTAAACTCTTGAGTGTATGTCTTGGTTATTTTGCCTATGCTCTGAACACGGTGGATTCGTATGCCTTAATCTCTTGTGTTTTCCTATGCCATGTTTATCTTAATATCTTGCTCGCATTGTCATGCCTAGCTATCTCACTTAATGCTTCATTCTATATTCTATGCATAATCATGGATCCTAAGATGTAGAGGAAGCTCTTCACGTTTTAAACCGCAATATGCGCATTTGCGTTCAACACAAGTTCATAATAATAAACGCCTTTAGGAGGAGCTCACTCAAAATCATAGGATCTAGAAAAAACTCTGTTATGCGGGCCGCGCGCCAGGACGTCGCCTCCACCTTGCTGGACATGCGCCCTCCGCCCGCACTCGTTCATCTCACATTATCTGAGAAAGCTCCTCCATTATAATCGTCTCCCCGACCATCTAGTCTACTTTTCGCACTCTTAGTCCCCATCAATCCTCAGGTCATGCGGTTTAGTACACCGTCGGGAACGCGTGCCGCATCCAGACGATGTCGGACGTGGCCACCGCGTCACCACGGTGCCATCCGGCGCCACGAGAGATTATATGATACGAAACTTGTCCATCGAGTTCTTCGTTGCCCGTTGACCTTACATGCCAATGTAATTTGAGTTTTGTGAAATATCTGGCGAGATCGGATCTTTCCCAACTCTGGTAGCCGCCGCTACGACGATTTCTCCTTATCCGGTGAGCCTGAGTCATTCTAGTGGCATCGGCAGCTTCTCAGGGACGTGTTCTACTATACACTAAAGTTCAATCTCTCGGTGTCAAGGGGAAGCCATGGTCGACCCCCTGCCACTGCCGCTGTACACTACAGCCTGCTCGCTCCGGTGAGCTGCCGCCTCCAGCGCGAAGACAAGCGAACTGGGCGAGCTCCCCTCTATCTGTTCCTCACCGCTCCACTACCTCCCGTGCGCTTCGGCCGTCACCGGCAAACCTGCAGGTCCGGCAACCACGACCTCCATGTTCCTCTGTTTTTCTCTACATGTGTCCGTGCGTTGCTGCTCCCCTTCTGAAGTCACGTTTATAACTGAAGAAAAGTTACAGTTAAGCATTGCTACTGGTATCACTATCTGCATAATCTTTTTACAACTTGAGTTAAACTTCCATGAACATGACTTGTAGGGCCCACATCCTTGTGACTAATTAGCCCACTGAAATCCTGGACCCACCTGTCAGGCAGTCCACCCCTCCCTAATCCTGCTTCTAACTGATTGCTCAGCTAATTAAGTACAATTGGTTTCACTAAACTGTAGGCCCCGGCTGCACTAACATCAAACTAAAACCTGTAGTGGGTTACTGTATCAGGTCAGGATGGTAACTTGTAGTTAACCGAAAAGGTTAGATTTTTGCTAACCCAATCCCTCGCTGTGAAGTAGACTCTTTAAGGTTTAGATTTTTGCTAATCCAATCCCTCACTGTGAAGTAGACTCTTTTAAGGCGCTTCTATAGAGAACATAGCTATATCATCAAGAAAGATGTAAATTTATCTATTCTAATACAAGTTTTTCTTTAAGGATGTATAGATTATTATTATATATTAATTAAAACTAATTAAATACATAAACACCTCTTAAGCATAAGTATCTAAGTAAACATTCATACTATAAAATAAGCATCAATGCTAGCCTATTTAACAAGAATTTTTTTTATTTAAGTATCTCTTCAAACACTTGCATTATACATGCTTTTATCAATTATTCAGTTTTGGACCCTGCACATCAGTATGGAACCATTAGCACTCACTTAAGTAATTGTTGATTAATATCATATGGAATATTAGAAGTTGCGTAATCCGTAGCTAAGAATTAGTTAGTGCTTAACAAAAAGTTTGTTAGCTTCATGAGCTCCTGATCTGTGGACCCACAGTAATGAAGTTTAATGGTTAAATTGCTGCTAAGATTAT